>CAOJBK011774479.1:0-14680 GCA_948294925.1 Codiaeum variegatum
TATATATACAACAACCCAAAGTTTTAACAAGTTGCAAAGACAACAAAAATATTCAAGAACAATTTCAGAATATCTCCTGAAAACAAGCAAATTGCTGTAGTCATCTAAATACAGCTAGCATGTTCAATATTTGAAAAGAATAACCATGACTAAAATAATACAAGCAGGTAGACTAGGAACATGAAGCTCAATAAATTTGTGTAACATCACTAAAGGTTACAAGTAGCATTCATCAAACAAAAATTGAACAAAAAACTTACCATGATCCACATGAGCAATAACGGACATGTTACGAATATTATGCTTCAGGTCCATAATACGGCGAAGCTCCTCTGCTGTGAACTTCACCTGCAGATTTTAAGATTTCCCTTTTAAGTATTATCCAAAGCAACAATGAATCATTTCTCCAAAAATTGACTGAAAACAAATGAACTTACCATCTTGACTAGTCCTTAAAAACCACCAACTTCAATCAATAAGCAAAACCTGAGCAGCAGATGAGTAAGATCTGAAGTTAATTTATTGAATAAATAAATAATATCAGAATTGAATAACACAGTCAGCAATCAACTGACTTTAACATAGACAACGCCAATCAATGATAGAAACAAACAAATTTAACCATTTAAGCCACCATCAAAAAAAAATCCAAAATCAAAGTCATGGCAAGCAATTTAATAACAATAAAAAAACCAAACACAAGAATTTCTATAACATTGGATTCGATATCTTATCAATAATATTATCTATCAAGCGAATGACAGAGAAGCTAAAAACAACAAATCTGTAGAATAAAAAACATGCTAATCACAATGCACAACAATAATCAATTAATCATCGTATTAAGCAGAAATGTAATTCCAAATTACCGTAATCATCACAAATCTAAAACAAAATAAACGTAAAAACAAAGAAAGAGAACACAAAGATGCAAACTTTTGTAACATTTTGGTTTGTTAAGAAGCAGATCCAAATCGTTTGTGATAAATAAAAAAAAAGTATGTAATCATATCAAATCGGAAATGAACTAAGAGAAGGACAGATACTGACGGAAAACGGCGGAAGTAGCGGCGGCTAGAGGAGAGAAGGGTTAATTGAAACTCTCTCTTCAGTACTTACAGATATGAGTGCCACTTGATGAAATGAAAGTTATATAAGAGTGAGTTTCAGCATATGCGAATGCGATGATGCGATACCCTAGTTCTCAATTGGGCTTAACTGGGCTAGATTGACCCCCACGTAAAGCTAAAATGGGCCTAAACAAAAGACAATCGTCAATCAATCATCAATTAATAATATAATAAAACAATAGAGTTGTAATTTATTAAAATTTTCCATTTTGAAAAATAATTTCTTTTAGGGTGTTAGTTTGAAATGAATATGGTATCCTTTGGTATAGAATAAGTTAACTCAGAAAATAGAACTTAGCAAAAAGTACAAATCTTTGTCTTGTTTGGTTACATTATTTAAAAATTTTTTTGAAAAATAAAAAGTATACTTACTGAGTTTGGAGAAAATACATTTATTTAAAAGAGTTTAAGAAATTTGATTTCATGAGTTTAAAAAGTACAAATCTTTGTCTTATTTGGTTACATTATTTAAAAAATTTTTTGAGAAATAAAAAGTTTACTTACTGAGTTTGGAGAAAATATACTTATTTAAGAGAGTTTAAGAAATTTGATTTCATGAGTTTAAATAAATAAAATATATTTCATTTCTTGGGAAGTCGTATATAAACCAAACGTATTATTAATTCCAGGAAAGTTTACTTCCTAAGAAATAACTTCCTAAAAAATGTACTTTTCGGGAAGTGTATTTCCTATGAAGTAAACTAAATAATCCAAACGATACTTAATATTTAATAAAGATAAAATTATAAATTTTATATCTCAACTTTTCTATTTCGACTAAAATGATATCTCAATTTTTTTTTTATTTCAGATCAGTGTCGACTATTTGAAAGTGTTATATTTTGGTGCATCCGATCAATTAAACCCTTACCAGAGTGTTTTGTCAGCATAATAAGGATTCAGAAGTAATAATAATGCTTACCATGTTATAATTATATAAAATTAAAAGTTTAAAATATTCTTTTCATTTTGTCTTCTTAACTTTTAAAAAAACTATTTTAGACTTTTAATATTTTATAATTTTAATATGACAAGTCTTATCAACATTTTTTAACGCCTATCATGCTGACAAAACACTCTGATAAGGTATTGATCGATTGGAAGTACCAAAATAGAATACTTTCAAATAGTTCAGACACTAATCTGAATTAAAAAAAAATTAAGACACCATTTTAGTCGAAATAGAAAAGTTAAGACGTCAAATTTATAATTAAATTGATAATATTATGTGATTCATTGAAACTATCCATTTTAATTGCTTTCTTTGCTAAACAATGAGTTACATTATTTGCATCTCAGTAAACAAAATTAAGACTCATTAATGCAGCTTGAATATCTCTAAACAAACGATTTACTTGAGTCAAGCCTACCACAGATGAATTAACTCCTTGAACCAATTGCAAGCAATCTGATTCAATGGTTAATGGCCTCTCATATTTGGATTTCACCCAATTAACAGAAAACTTCGGAGGTAAAGTTTCCATGATCAAAGGAAGGCGAATCAAAGGGCATGAGCGTAGCTATTAGAAAGAGAATAAAACTGCACATAGAGCACCTTGATAGTCTCGCACAACTCCACCTAGACCACCAGCTTTTCGAATAGAGTCGAGACTTGTATCAACATTCAATTTTAATCTTCCCATCTATAGCCTGTACCATTTATGAAGCTGTATTGTCTATCGTCTTCCCATTCCCACTACGCCATTCTTCTCCGTGTTCATGACCTTCCAAAACTCAAGAATGTCATTGATTGTCTTGTAAACAGTAGTTTGAGGAGTGACCTTTACTTGATTCCATACAAATAAATTTCTTGTCCACTATATATGCTCCAAAATTGCTGCAAATGAAGCTGTATCATATGCATTTCGGACCTTAGAAAGATGCGAAATTCAGTAATAAACACAAACACAAACCCCCAACGAAACTAAAATCCAGCAACTCGATACAAATGGGCAGTGTCCAGGTTCACAAGTATCATATAGAAATCATTTGAAGTATAGAACCAACTAGGAATCGATCTAATCACCACCACATTTCTCTCATCGAACACTTCAGTTAATAGATTTTGATACCATTGGCCATTAACTATCAAATCTGAAATTAACTGTATATTAGCATTTGCAAGCTTCGGTGCGGTGTTTGGCTTGCAAGGGCTGGATTTCATTTAGAGGCTAGGGAAAGCCCCTGTAATCATATCGTTAAAAGAGAGTAAATACTTGGTCGAATATTTGAAACAAACGATACAAAATTCCGCACTATAGTCATTCAAGCAAATAAGTATCGGAACCTAACAATCAATCTGCAAGAATTATTCGAATTAAGATGTAAACAAGCAAAGCAAAGCTTAAACCAAAAGCTCCTTTTACTGTCTTTGAAATGATTTCCCACCTTTTTCTTCTGTTTTTTTTTGCTTATATTCTCTCTACAAATAGGAAGTAAACAGATAATGATAATAAACTATATCTAGACTTTCAAAAGGCAGGAAACCATACAAGGTAAAATAAAAACTATAAGAAAAAACAAAAGAAAAGAAAATGAAAGCTAAAAACCAGAGCAATACAAGGAATGCAAAAGCCAAATAATAAAAACCAGAACCCTAAAACCCAAACTTCTAGCAGAACCAAAACCTGTCAGGAGCTAACCCACTATAAAGATTCTTTCATAAGGATATACTTCCATTTAAAGAAAGCCTATCCAGTAGTCCAAACCTCAAACCCAATTCAAGATTCTCAAGAAAATCCATCCCTCCCAGTTAATATCAAGGCTTCTATAAAGCAAAACAGCTTTACAAAAGTTGCTTCAGATCTCCATTGGACAGAGCGGTTAAAGTGGGCTCCTTGGCTGTGTGGCTTGCAACCTGAGGTCCATTTGCAACTTCTTTCTTCTCATCTTCAACCTTCCCCTCTGATACCTGTAATTGAAGGTAAAAAGGTGTTTATGTTACAAAGGACCACAGCAATTAAGAGTAATGAAACAGTATACTTCGTGGATTAACATGATTACAAGTTATATTTAAAGAAAACTGTATATGATTAGTGTGCAAAAGCAGTTCTTGCCTGCTTCTGGAACTGCTGTTGCTTAGCTTTCTTCTCCTGAATTAGCTTCTGGCGCTTCTCATAAAATCCAAAATCATCTAAAATACATGTTTTGCTGGAATGTTCTTTGAATATTTTGATCATTTTAAGACCCTGCTCCAGCTTGACCTATAAAATTCAAAAACAATTGGGAAATGTACCCCACTTAAAACGACGAATATAGACGCAAGCAAAACAAGGAGAGAAAAGAGGGATTTCTGCCAAGGGGCTTTAATCGGCATATGTACCTCTTGTGTGTCCCTGCTATTAGTTACAGGTTTGTTCTCATTGTTCTCAAGGGTGATGTGCTTCAACAAACTGTTGGGTATATCCTTTACAATGTGCCACTTCAATTGGAAACAACCAGTCCACTTGTCCTGTTGCCAGTACTCCACATTCTTCTGGAAATCAACAGGTCCCACCATCTCAGCAAGGCCGACAAATTGTCCACTTGTATTTACCTACAGAGACGCACAACAGAATAAACAATAAAGGCAAAAAAAGAAAAAATGCGAAATACAAAAACCGACGAATTCAATTGAATCTTTAAGCTTACCGAGAAGAAGAGGAATACAGGGCAGCCACCAGACTTCTGTTGGGCCTCCTGATATGCTGCATCTAGCTTCTTGTTGCCATTTGGTGTGCTGGCCCAGACATTATATTTTATGCTCTTATGGACATCATCCTCACTATAAGACTTGATGACGAAAAACTTAGAATCACTATACTCTTCAGGGAAATCTGCCTTGTTGTATTGTTCCCTGTCTGGAAGGGTCACCATCTCATCTTTTTCCTCGTTAACAGTTTCACTTGAAGGCACATTCTGACCTTTGACAGCTAATGTAACAGGTGTATATCCCTTTTGGTTCTTAAAACCCTTAGCCCTTGGTCCCCTGTTTTGCTCGTTTAAGCCATCAATACTCTCGTTACGAAAGCCAAAGTAACCATTGCCTCGGCCTCTAGATTTATATTTGCTGTCAACAGCCAACCACCCATTTGCATTTATTCTAGAATCATAACCAGTTCCAAAGCCCATTCCAGACCTAAATGCATTTCCATATTGACCATAGAACTTGTTAGGGTACATCCCGTTTAAGAATCCATGAGTTGACCCCAAGCCAGACATAGGACCAGGGTGATGCAAACCCTATAAAGTTCAAAGTAAGATAGTAGTAAGAATGTATGGTCAATAAAATTACCTTCCGAATCCAATCAACAAAACAAAAAACAGCAAAAAATTATTAGGGATTGCAGAGAAACGTATACCACCTATAGCAGCTAGAACAATATATATATATATAATGAATGGCAGCAGATCTTCACATACCATATAACTGGAGTTTTGACGATAATTTTGATTCCTTGAAGAGGGAACATTGTTTGCCTTTGAAAGTGACGAATTAACCCCAGTGCTTCTGTACTTCCCATCAAAGCCAAATCTGGGATCTTGGTAACCGGAAGTAGGCATCCCCCCAGGAAAAACGCCCCTTCCATTTATATGATTCAAGTTTGGCAATGAATTTTGATTTATCGTCTTGACAGGAGCTGAGACATTATTTCCCTTCACTCCACCGTTGGCAACAGCACTAGAATTCCCTTTAGTAGGCTCTGCTGGCAAAGGCTTTTGGTCAGCAGCTCTGGAAGAAGATAGCTCCCCTTGAGAAGTGGCAGCCTGACTAGGTGTGAATGGCCCACTGTTCGGTGTCAGTGGCTGAAAATAGGGATACTGATAGTGTTGAGGCCCATACAGCTGACCATCATTTCCCAATGTTGGAACTGGGGAAGCTGCTGGTGAATAAGGCCCATAGGGTGCATATCCATAACCATTGTGATACATAACAGACCCATTGTCCCCATAAACTCCCTGATAAACGAAATAAGCTTGTTAAGTATCTCTCCAAATTTCTAATAGGATACTAAAAATCTGAAGATATGAGAGATTAGAATAGCATGCTAAAATAATTAAGCGTGACTCCTATAAGTAAATTTGTTTTAGAGTGAGCATTAATACTCACCGATGCCATGTCAACTCCATCTGAATTTACATATCTAGAGTAGTCATCCCAATCATTACCAGTTCCATTATAGCCTGCAAAGAATTTACAAGCATATCAATAATGCTAAAACACGATTTAGACGACAAAATCAATACAATTGGCATTCAACTTGCTAAAAAATCTTTGATCCATAATCTTTTACTACATAAAATTCAAACACTGATCTCAATATATGAACCCGAATAGATTATCTTACTTCCATAATAATAAGCAGGAGAAGGGTAACCATTAGGAAGGTAGCACATCGTTGGATCCATCAAATCAGGCAGAAAAGGGGTCACTGACCGCTCTGTTGACTGGATCTGACCACCATTAACGGGAACACTCGAGTCCAGATTGCCATATTGGTAAACAGAAGTCTGCCCAAAATACGGAAACAAATTTTCAAATCAAATATTCCAAGTCCACAACTAAATCACCCTTCAAACTAATAACAATAACACTCAGCATAAATCTAATTTACCTTCTTGTTTGGCTCAGGAATTTCCAAAGTCTTTGTTTGAGCATCTAAGGACAAATTCTGCAGTAATTCTGCAGCTTCTGTAAAATAAAAAAAAGTAAAGGAAATAAACACATGGTTTGGGAAAAAATCAAAATCAAATAAGTGTCTCCTTATATCTAAATCTACAGTAACCATCAGCAAGCATATATAGAACACATCTAACAAAACAAAAGTAAATTTCCAATATTCAGCTCAATCACTCTTGCCCAGCAACAGAGACAAAATTCAAATAAAAATTAAATCCTACCCAAAACCAATCAAGTATTATTAAATCCACATGAAGAAAAAACAAACCATAACACACAAGTATACGAATTTCACAAATCAAAGCACATAAATCAAACAAAGCAATAACCTTGCCAATAATAGGCACATAAAGGTTAGATCTTGACCATGAATTTAAAACCAAATAAACAAAAGACAAAACCCCTTTGAATTCAACAAAAAAGCAGATCAAACCCAATAAAAACAAAGCAAATCAAATTATACAAAGATTAGAGAGCTGAGAAAGGGTACTTTCAGAGGAAGGAGCAACAGCAGCCATGAGTGAATAAAACTGAATCACAGATCTTGTAGATAAAACCCTAAATCTCAGAAAAATTGAGAAGCGGACGAGGAAAGATTTCGCAGCCGCCAAGGGTTTGGGTTTGGTTTGGGTTTGGCTTTTGCGAGAGAGGGTTTTGTTCACTCAAAAGTGGTGATTCAAATACCACCACGGCTTTCTTTAGGACATGCTCCCACCGTTCTGAATTAAGTATTATTACGCTTATTTTAAAAAATTTAAACTTCAATTATTTTTTAAATAATTATAAAAAAATAATTTTATAAACATATTATTCAAACTGAATATGTTATTATATTTTTTATATTATAATTTTAAATATTTTTTTTATAAACTCATTTTTAATATTTAATTATAAAAAATAAAATGACTATTTATTTAAATATTAGAAGTACTTGATATTATTATCCATGGGGCTTTTTATGGAATCTAAGGTTTTTATTTTCACAAAAATTAAAATAAGCTAAAATAAAAAAGTTCAAAATATATATTTAGCCAAAAAAAAAGTTCAGTAATATTTTTGAGATTTTTTTTTGTGATAATTTGTTTCATTTTTAGTATTTTTATATTTGTAATGTATTTTTTTATATTAAAAAATAAAATGAATATGTAAAAAACTTAAAGATATAATTATAAAAAAATAAAATATGTTTTAAAAATAAAAAGTTAAAATGAATATTTTAATATAATTAAAGAAATATCAAAAATGCGGGTCTAGCATAATTTTTTTTTTAAATGAATCAGCTCATTACAATATGTTATTTTTAATGAATTTCATTCTTAATTTGTCGATATTTATTCTAAATATGGAAAATTAAATAAGATAACTTATAATTTTTAAAAAAATTTATTTAAACTATCTATTTTTGAACACTATTTTAAATTAGAGTGAATTTAATTTTTATTGAACTTTTATTAATTGAAATTATAAGTTTTTATACCTTCAAAATATTATAAATTTTTATATTATCACTTATTAATTATCTCATAAAAAATGAGAGAAGGAAATTTAAATTAAAAATCCTTCATGAATAAAAGAAAAAAAATTAAAATAATTCATTAAACTTAGAAATTTTCTTCATTCAATATTTAAAATCAAATAAATTTTTTTGTTTATGTTCAAAATAAAATTTTAAAATGAATACATAAAATAATTGAAGATATGATTATAAATATCTCAAAATAGCGTACCCGACAAAGTTTTTTTCTTTAAAATGAATGAGCCCATCATAGTATGTATCAGTTTTATTTTCTTAATTTGCCGATATTTATTCCAAATAAGAAAAATTTAATTAAATAAGATGACATGTAATCTATTTATATTAATTTATTTAAATTATTTATTTTTGCACACTATTTAAATTGAGTGAATTTAACTTTTATTATTTCAAATTATAAATTTTTATATCATTAGAGAAAATAAAATAAAATTAGTATCATTCATGAATAAAATAAAAGTAATATAAAATAACTAAAATAATATTAGACTTATAAAAAATTACAGATACAATATTTGAAAATCAAATAAAATTTTTTATTTATGTGCAAAATATTCACCCTTAAGAGTGGGTCTAAATCAATGTTAAAAATTTGAATTGTAATAATTATATGTGTAAGTATTATGGGAGCAATAATTACATGTATAATAATTAAGTTTTTAATGTTGTTCGGTAAATCATGTAAACTATTAATATGAAAAATTAAATTTATTTAATAAAAAACTTAATTTAAAAAATTAAATTAAAATATTAAATATTTAATTAATGTATTAAATTAAAATATTTTCTTACTTTTTTTTTAAGAATTCTTTTTTTTTTTACAAAATCATTGCAAAGGTATTGGCAAACAGGTTCAAAAATATTATTTTCCGTATTATTTCTCCAAATCAATCGGCCTTTACACCAAGTTGTTCTATTACTGATAATGTTATGCTGGCATTTGAAGTTTTGCATTTTATGAAGAGGAAGACAGGGTTAAGTAGCTTTAAAATTGGATTTTAGCAAAGCTTACAATAGAGTGGATTGGTTTTCTTACGAAGTATGCTGAGTCTGATGGGTTTTCATGACACTTGGATAAATTGGACGATGCAATATGTTTCATCGGTTGATTATTCCATTTTAGTTAATGGTTCAGAGGTAGGTCTAGTAATTCCGAACAAAGGAATCATACAAGTATGTCCTCTCTCTCCTTACATGTTTATTATTTGCGCGGAGGGACTTTCAGCGCTAATTTACAAGGCTGAAAGTGAAGGCTCTCTACATAATTGTAAGGTTAGTAGATGAGTGCCAAGTATATCCCATCTCTTATTTGTTGACGATAGCTTCCTTTTTTCAAAAGCACTGAAAAGGAAACAAGGGTTATTCAAAGAGTGTTACAGCAATATGAATTCTTTTCGGGACAAGTAGTAAATTTCTCTAAGTTTGGTATAATGTTCTCCTCAAATGTCAGAACTGATAAGCAAGTAGCTATATCATCTATACTTAGTGTTCACCAAAGTCTAGAGTCGGGGAAATATCTTGAAATGCCTCTTTAGTTGGGAGGTCTAAGTGTAGTATCTTCAACTTCATCAAGGAGCGAATATGGGCAAGAATTCGGGGTGGCATAATAAAATGCTTTCTTGTATCAAATATGTAGCACAAGCCATACCAACCTATTGTATGAGCTTGTTTCTAATTCCAAACTCCCTTTGTAATGAGATTCAGAAACTGCTCAACTCGTTCTGGTGGAGTTCCAACAAGCAGAATTCAAAAGGCATTAAATGGTAGAGTTGGAGTCATTTATCTAGACCAAAAATTCATGGGGGATTGAGTTTTTGTGATTTGCAAGCATTCAACTTGGCTTTATTGGGTAAACAAGGTTGCAATCTTTTAGTTAAACCGGATTCTTTGGTTTCTCAGTGTATAAGGATAAATACTTTCCGAATGGTAATTTTTTGTCATCAAAGTTGGGTAATAAACTCGAGTTATATATGGCAAAATAAGTGTTGAACAGAGGTGTTCGATACAGAGTTGGTAATGGTAACAGTATATATGTGGGTTCAGACCCTTGGATTCATTCAAAACATGATTTTCAGGCCTCTCATCTTCTATCACCGAGGTTAGATCACTTAAGAGTTGCAGACCTATTGCTGCCTAGGGGGAATAGATGAAATTCATCACTTGTTCAATCTTTATTTTCTGTTACAGATGCAGCAGCTATATTACGGATTTCGCTTTCGAAATTTAATTGTGAAGACTCATTTGTGTGGCATTTTTCTCCTACAGATGACTATACTATCTGTTATTGTTATAATATGATTCTCAATATCATCCACTCGGAGTTACCATTGCATCATTTGAAGGGCTGGTAGCTTTTGTGGAAACTTAATCTGCCCCCAATAATTTTATTTTTTATGTGTCTAGATAGAGGTCAAAATGTCTAGCCGGTTCCAAGCCCGGATGAAGGAGGAGGTTGTAGTAGGTCGGCAACCAACGTAAAAATTTTGTCGAAACTTTCATATGGATTCACAATACATGATTTAATGTGATTAGTGCTTATGCACCGTAAGTTGGTCTTGATTTTGAAGGCAATCAGAAGTTCTAGGAGGACATGGATGATGTTATGCAAAGTATACCAATTGAGGAGAATGCCTTCATTGGTGGAGACTTAAATGGTCATGTGGGAAGTGACTGAAGTGGTTATGAAGAGACTCCTGATGGCTTTGTCTATGAGAGTAAAAATGAGGAGGGGAAGAGCATTCTTGATTTTGCAATGACTTATGAGTTACTTTTGGCGAATACCAGCTTCATGAAAAGAGAATCTCATTTGGTTACCTTTAAAAGTGGATATAACAAGAGTCAAATTTACAAATTGCTCATAAGGAAGTCTAATAGAGCCTTTTGTAACGATTGCAAAGTCATTCCGGGTGAAGCTTTAACAACCCAACATAGGTTGTTAGATTAGTGTTGCACTTCAAGATGATATGGCAAGCTAGGAGGTCATCCAATACCTATGTTCAACAGATTAAGTGGTGGGAGCTTAGAGGGGAGAAGTGTGAGAAATTCATAAATGAGTTGTGCAATATGCGACCTTGGAGTTCACATATGGAAGCTAATGATATGTGGGTAGCCATTAATGAGAAGTTCGGGAGGTCAACAAGAAGATCATGGGGGAGACTAGAGGGCATACTGCATTGAAGAAGGAGGGATGGTGGTGGGACAATATGGTCCAAATAACAACCAAGAGTAAATGGGATTAGTACAAGAAATTGTCAAACTGTGAAATGGAGTTGCGTATGAGCAATATAAAAAAAGCAAAAACATAAGCAAATAAGGCAGTGAGGCGAGCTAGAGCACAATTTTATGATAAGCTATGTAAAAAGTTAGGGACGAAAAAAGGCAATAAGGAAGTCTACAAGCTGGAAAAGATGAGAGAGAGGAGATTACGAGACTTGAACCAAGTTAAGTGTATCAAGGACAATGAGGACAAAATTTTGGTCAAGGAGGAAGATGTTAAAGAAAGATGGAGGAGTTACTTCGAGGGTTTTTTCAACGAAAGTCAAGATGGAAGCTATATAAGTATGGATCATATGACAATTGAGAAGATTGTGAACTACACTAGAAGAATTAGATCCTCTGAAGTTAAAGAGGCGTTAAAGAAAATGCAAGCATGTGGCCTAGATAGGATCCCTATCGAAGTGTGGAAATGCTTTGAAGATATGGGGCTAGATTGGTTAACTTAATTATTCAACAAGATTTTGGTATCTAAAAAGATGCCAAATGATTGAAGGAGAAGTATTGTAGTTCCAATATTCAAGAATAAAGGAGATATTAAAAATTGCTCAAATTATAGAGGGATCAAACTCATGAATCATACCATGAAGTTATGGGAGAGAATTGTAGAGCACCGTATCCGGAGTTGCATATCTATCAAGGCTAACCAATTTGACTTTATGCTTGGAAGATCCACTATGGAATCAATCTATCTTATTAGAAGGCTGATAGAGAAATATCGAGAAATGAAGAAAAATCCATATATAGTGTTTATCGATCTGGAAAAAGCGTATGATAGAGTGTCACGAGATGTTTTATGGTGGGCTCTCGAGCGTAAGAATGTGTCAGTTATATACATTTAAGTAATTAAGGATATGTATGATGGGATGATTAGTAGTGTACGTACGGCCGGATGTGATACAAGAGACTTCCCTATCACGATCGAATTACATCAAAGATCAGCTTTAAGCCTTTATCTTTTCACTATTGTTATGGATGAATTGACAAAGGATATACAAGAGAAAATCTCTTGATGTATGATGTTTGAGGATGATCTAGTGCTTATAGATGAGAACTGGGAAGGAGTTGAGGGGAAGCTAGAGTAATGGAGAAGTGCATTGGAGACGGAAGACTGCAAAATTAGTCGAAAGAAAATTGAGTATATGCATTGTAAATTTAGTGAAGGTAGTATGAGGGAACATATGGACATGTGTTTAGGTACTTAGGACCTATCTTGCAAAAGGATGGAGGTTGTAAGAAGGATATTGCTCATCAGATCAAAGCGGGGTGGATGAAATGGATGAGTGCTTCCGGAGTATTATGTGATCAAAATACATATAGCCGACCCCAATTAACTTGGGATTAACGCTTTGTTGAGTTAGTTGTGTTTTATACGGCGAGTTTACAGCAACACACTGCCACACACAACCCGATTGCTGAAAAAAGGTGTTTTCGATACTTGTTGCTTGTTCTTTTTGTGATCAAAGTGAAGAACACCTGTGGCACTTGTTTATGGAGTGTCCTTTTGCAATTGAATGTTGGTTTAATGTAGGAGTTCAGGTCCCCCACCTCACAGCTGACGAATTTCACAGGTGGATGCAGTTGTTTTTTGCTGACAATGATCCTGAAGCTTGTTGTGCAGTAGCAGTAGTCTTGCGGTGCATTTGGAGACAACATAATATGAAAGTCTGGGAATCGAAGCTCATTCCAACTGATAGAGTTGTTAATTCAAGCTTTAATTTTCTACAACAGTGGAGATGAGCCCAGCAGCAACGGTTGACAGCAGCTACTCCACAACCAGTGCTGCATAATTCCTGGCAGAAGCCGTTGCAAGGTTAGTCAAAATGCAATGTCGACATAACGTTCTTTGTTGAGTCTTCCTCTTATGGCCTGGGAATGTTGCTTAAGGACAATAATGGGAAGTTTTTCTGAGATATTTTATGTTTTTTTTTAAATGGTATCACTATGATTTATTTTTTTTTTTTTCTATTTTAAAATTTTAAAAATAAAAATATGAAAATATCACTAAAAATATATTTTAACCATTTATTTTATGTTTATCCAAATATTATTAAAAAGTTAAAAATAATAAATTCTAATATTAAATAGTTTGTTATTGAGATTTTGAAAAATATTTCGTCTATTTTATTAAACGAATTTTTTTAATATTTAATTATAATGGTTTTATTTTGGAATTTTTGGTCAATTTTTTTTGGCACTATTATTCATTAATAAGTATAAATTGATTTTTTTTTATTGTTTTTCTCAAAAATTCAAAAACATTCATTTTAGGTATAAGCACTTGTCATTTTCTAAGTTGCAGAGCTTTGTTTTTTCTTCTTCAGTTTAAACAGCTGCAAGTTCCTCATTTGGTGTTATTTTTTGTGTTTGTAGTTTTTTTTAATCTTTTTCTAGTCACGATGAACCGATAGCTTCAAAACTTCTATTGCTTTCTAGTTTCATAAAAAACTTGCAAATTTTCTCGAACTTTTTCACAATTTTGTAATAGTGTAACTCAATTTGTGTTACTTATTCAAGTTCAAACTTATGATTTATTCAACCTTTTATTTTTAATTTGACTTTGTGCATGCTGCTTTGATCTTAAAACGTGTACAATTCAAATTCATTATTACAAGTTCTGAAATTTTAAATAAAATTTATAGAAAAGTGAATTGTGACTTTTTTGGCATGTTGGTCTGATAGATTCTAATACGGGATGTGTGTCCACATAACTTAAATAGAACTCTTCTTGTTAGATTACAATTAACCTGCAAGGCAGAGAAACATCAAGGGAGGCTGAACGGATGTCCAGCGTAAATTTTCTGTCGATCAAGTCAGTTTGATAGAGGAGTTGAGAGAGAACTCTCAGAAATAGATTGAGTATAACTTTAGTATATTTAGCTTGTCTTACCTGTGTGAGACGTTTTGAGGGTATTTATTGGGTTGAATCCTTGTATATGGGACACATATCCACTTTTGGGTAGACTGTAGAGTAATCTTAATGGGACTGTGACATGACCAGAAGATTGATGAGTGATGTAGACAACTGTCTATGCCAGATATCCGAACTCCGAAAGTTAACAAGCCAAGTCTCTAAGGATTTGG
>CAOJBK011775658.1:0-11337 GCA_948294925.1 Codiaeum variegatum
GATCCGGGGTTGCTCATGCCAAGGCTGACTGGTATTGGTCGGCACATGGGATGAAGAAGCACCCACACCTGAAAATATAGAACTAGGAAGTGCATCCTGATGGTTCCTAGTACTACACGGCCTCTACCTCGCTGTAGTAGCACCCCCTCTCGGAGCACGCTCATACTTAAAATGGATTGGGGTCATCCCAACCATTAGGTGAGATGTCCCATAGTCTGGATAAGAGGCATCCATTAGCAGATAGTCCTTCTGAGCCCTCTCAACTCACCAATAGGCATGGAAGGCGCCAGACATCTTCTATCTCATCTGTACTGGAGGGTCGGGAAGCACAACCCTCACCTCGGTCGACTGAGACATCACACACTCCTCGAGGAAGAACTCCATCAATGTAGTCGAACTGAGCAAAATCTACCTCGAGGTGGCAGTAACACCCATAACATCTAGATCTACACCCTCAAGTTGGATCATGTGGAAAGCTCTCCAGACAACCTAATGGTACCAAAATGGTAATAAAATCAGAAATCCATCATTTAGAATAGGTAAAAGTTGTCAGAACATACCTAAGTCAAGGTCCCCAAAATGTGTCGATAGACAGGGAAACAATGGCTATCTTGCTTAGGCAGCAAAAACTCCTTGCTCCAAATCCTCCCTAATGGTAAGGGGAGCTCATTCCATGCCATGATGTTTGGGAAAATGGCCCCAAAATAAGAAAATGCCTAGAGCTACAAAAAGAAAAATAGACAAAATTAGTAAAGTCAACAAGAAGCAAACAGAAAGTAAAAAAGGGTAATACTGACCTCCCACATAATAGCAGTCGACAAGATAGCAGCCTAGAGAGTATCAGACAAGATACCGATCCCTCTTTACGCTGCAGCCAGAGCGGCCCCAACCCAGTCATACTCTCCAAATCTCACAGGTCCTCTAGAGAAGCTAGGATCTTCAAGTCTACCCAGCCAGGCTCATTATATAGAAATATGGTTGACATAATGATCAAGATGCAAACTCAAACACATTGGTCAACAATGTAGTGCACTAGGTTCATCTAGGACAACAAGTCTAGCAAATCACTCCTAGTAATCATACCATGAGTGTTGCACTCCAATCGCTCACCCAGCAAGTTTCCTAACTTGTGGCGCTGTCGCTGCTCTATGATGAATATAACTGTCCTCCGACCAAAGCGCATCCTAGTCAGACATGCCCACTCGAATAGGGTCATCATCATCTCCCCCACTAGCAAATGGAAAGTATTGGTGGTCTACCAACACCTCTCAACTAAAGTATAAATAAGGTTCCTATATGAGGAACAACTCACATCTAGGCTCAGCCAGCTTCTCAAGTGTGCCGTAGCAACAAGCTGAGCAACATCCTCATGAGCATTCAAAAAAACAATCACACTGGCCAAGAGCGATCTGCCACCCCTCTGGCAAAAATTGCCAACCTACAAGTATATACTCTAGTCTTAGTTTCAATTCCTATTTTTTATTACTAACTCTATATTATTTTTTAGCATAAAAATAAAATGCGAGTGAAAATAAATATTCATGCCATAAAAAAATCGACAGAAAAATAAAAATGGCAAAGAAAAATAATAAAAGAGAGATAGAAAATACATACCACAAGGACTTTGAACCATCTCACATGCGCCAGGTGATTCTCCAATAAATTTGGATTTGTGGGAGTATGTGACTGTGGTCTATCCATCATCAAGTGGTCTGTAGTGTCCCACTTCGATAGCGGCACTACAACAGATGGTTCATCAGAAGGGTTAGGAACACCGCCAAATAACTCCTCCTCTATCACATTGAACTGAGGATTATCGATGTTATCATCTAGTGGTGGAGCGGTAAAGTCTGGAATCGGCTTCCTCTCTAGTGACGCACTCAAACGTGTAGACCAATCTTCATCCTCCTCGATAATGTCAACCGATATCATCCAAAGTTTTTTTACTAATCCAAAAAAGTAGAAGAAGAGATTTGGAGAGAAAATGCAAAAAATGAGAAGTGTGAATGAAAATGAAGTTTTTAAGCCCTTTTATAGGCAAAGTTTCCAACTATTGCATTTAATGCGTTCAAACTTAGCAGTCATGTTCCCACGAACACGAATAGTAAGGGAGCATTTTTGAACCCCCATTTTTGCACCATTGGATTCAGCCCATTAATACGATCCCAAAGGATCTTACCACGCTCAAATTGAGCTTTAAATGGACCTAGAAAACCTAAAAAAACTTAAACAAATTGGACTAAACCAGACCTAACAAAATTGGGCCTAAAAACCTAGGCCCATATTGAAGTCCATGGGTCCGTAAACAAGTGGGCTTATAAATGAGCATGTGTTATAACTCACTTGCACAAAACCAATTGGCTTTTGCTAAGTCTAACACCTATTCATTTATAAGCCCTTTATTTATTTTGTAATCTTTCGATGTGTGATTGATTTCCCAACACGCCCCTTCAAGTGCAACCGGGCTTGGCAATGTGGCCTAACACCAACGACCGGTTGACACTTGCTCACAAATAGACCGGCTGACATTTCCTGTTTAGGATCGGTCCGAACTGAATTACTATCAGTCCAACAAAGGGAACTTGAACATGGATCCCAGGATCCAGCCCGTTAAGGCATGAAGCTCTGATACCATATTGAAGTCCATGGGCCCATACACAAGTGGGCTTATAAATGAGCATGTGTTAGAACTCACTTGCACAAAACCAATTGGCTTGTACTAAGTCTAACACCTATTTATTTATAAGCCCTTTATTTATTTTGTAATCTTTCGATGTGTGATTGATTTCCCAACAGATTCCAAAAAGAAGAATAACAAGATTGCCTTACAATTCAACAACATACTTGATGAGCAACTGACAATGAAAATTCTTACAATTGTACTATTTGACCACCATATAAAAAAATGAATGTTAAGCAATACTAGCCTGGAATTTTGAATGCCATATATTTGTTTCTTATTGTTCATTATTTGGAACATAAACTTTGAAATGCATATCACAGTGATGCCCAGTTGACATATGGCCAATTATATGCAAACTAAACAATATAGCAAATATCTCATATACTTACATCATCAAATGCTTGCAAGTTAAGCCAAACATTTGTTCCACTCATAAGAGATACTTGCCGCTCTGATGTGTCTCCTCCAAATATAACAAAAACTTTACAAATGTCTTCACATTGGCTTGCCGTGTGAGCCAGCTGTAAGGATTTTGATCTTCTTGGCAAATGATCTGATATGTTACTGCTTAAAGCAAGATTGGGAAACCTCATGCAAGTATGATGGATGATGCTTCGTAGAATATTTGAATGAGAGAATCCAACCTAGAGAACACAGGAATCTTGTGTGAAAAATAGGAGCTCAGAAACAGATGAATAATGGGGGAAAAAAGAAATAAAGGAAAAGCCAACTATCGTGGCTTGCAAAAGAGTTTGAAAAATCTACTAATAGACCACAGACAAAATGAATTAAAAATTCTAAATTATGTATGCTCCAAAGTTAGTATGTTGTGCACAATAATTACATTATAATCAACATGACAAGTTTTCAGCATCTGCCTCTCAATTCTTGACATGACGTGATAGCACAATTAAACTGTTGAAGCAACGCTCCAACCCACTCCCAAGCAGCATATAATTCAATATTGCCAATCCCAAGTAACAACAATAAAGCACCGAAAGAAACATAGTAATTTGCGTGCAGTATGCATTTTCAATCATTGGGAGCCCACATCCAAAAAATTCAGATCAAGTACCCCATGGCTCTAAACAAAAATGAAAAGTACCTTGGAAGCTTGTTGAAATAAAAAGCTGGTCTGCTCCATTCCGCTAATCTGACAGTAGAACAATAAATCAATATAATACGCATAGAAAGGACAATACCTCCCAATAAATGCATGATGGCTTACCAGGTTAATGTCAGTGAATAGTACTGTACCCGATTCAGTCCTTCCAAATTTCCCATCTGAAAATGAGAAATTATTGATGGAAGAAGACAAAAACCATCCATCAATGCGAGCAAAATCACGTAGATGAAGCCGTTTGAATAATAAAGATGCTCCTTCTCGAATTTTTTTTATTACATCTACAGGAAAACGAGGTGGAGTATGATAAGCTACCTGTGAAGAAAGCAGAAATTTCTCAGATTAGAAAGGTGAACAGAGGCAATACAAATTGAAACAATTTATACAGCACAACTTGAAAAATAAAATTGTGATTGGGAATGCTCCAATGTATTCCTGCTCTACCTGTTGTGTTGGAAGATACTTTCTTCGGTAATTGAAAATTGCATCCTTTTCAATTGCATCAGCACTGCCATGAAATTGAAGTTCCACCTGAAAATCAATATCGTGTTACTGGAAGCAAATATTTTCTAATCAATGGTAATTTATTTTCTTATTCATCTAAACCCTGCAGTAGGCTGCTAGAGGCACTTCAGAAATAATTTAACTGAATACCAGTTATACTGATAGAAATAACTGAATAGCTAACCATGAAAGCTTCAGTATATTATGTATGAATAAAGCATATCAACGAAATGAGCTTAAAAGCAAATAGCAATGTACCTCTGTTGGCAGAAGGACAACAGGATGACAATCAAAGGCAGATCCCACATCAATGACTATGGCTGTAAACTCACTACCTCCCTCAAGAAATACTTCAACAAGTACTTTATCATCTATCCCCTTTCAAACATAAAAGACCACATAATTCACGTCAGCCGAATCTTCCAACTGCACTACAAAGAATGATGTGCCAATTCTTCTTTGGCCAAAATTTAGAACTGATGTACTTTGTGCTAAGTATATTTCTTCATGCACCAATGTTAAGTGTTACAGAATCCAAATTACCTCCAAAATTATATCATTTGCTTTTTTAAGAGAATCGGTAACACCATAAGCTACTGTCACACCAATACTTGACCCTGCTACAGCTGGCTTCACCTGCAAACATATAATTGGGAAGCTTGAGATCTTAAAAGGGTGAACCATCTCAAGATGAATGTTCACCATAATTCTTTAATAGAGATAAGAAAGTGTGCTTTACCACAACTTTCCCTCTGTTAGGGTCCAATTGGTTGCTTTCAAACCACTTAGCCAATTCAGATTCATCCATTTCACTTCCCTATATGACATTTCCAGTGTTAGTTAGATCCAATCATAGTCAAAAGAGGAGGTTACAAGTGATTCGAATTCCAAATAAGAAGCAAGTAAAAGAAGCAGCTCTTGAATATTTGGAAAAATACCTGGACTAAAACACTAGGTACAGCTATAAATCCTTGTTTTTGAAGCTCCAAGGAGGCATGATACTGCCAATAATTTAATGTGACATTGTTAGCAATATGTTGCAGAAATGCCATCCAGTCATGGAAAAAGTAAATATGAAGGATGCATATGCAATCACCAATTAAAATTTTTACTTCTATGGTGGTCTAAGAAATAATATTTTTTTAGGTAATAAACATGCTCCAGAACGCATCGAAGCAACGATCACTAATTATGTGAAGAAGGCACGTCAGCTGATTAAATAAGACAAAGTGTTGCTGGCTATGCATCCTCCTTGTGTGTACAATATTTGGGAACAAATATATATTGGAAACCACCAGATGTTATCATCATTTAAAAACTTCAAGAAAAATTTGGATATACTGCTGAAAATTCAACTCCTGAAGAACTAATGATGTTACACTAGATTTACTACCTCATTGCTAGTTCAAGCTGCTCTATGTTTCAAATTTCCAAGATATTAAATAAGAAACTGAATGTCATGCTAGGCTTTCAAAATAAATATTTATTATAGTTTTGATACCATGAAAAGAAAGTTTCTTCTTTTACCTTGTCAAATGCTTGACGACACTCACTTGATCCTGTGCCAACAAATGGAATATTATACTTCTCCAACAGTTCCTGAATAATCCACAATGTATAGGAACAAAAATAAACTAGATGCCATCAAGTCAAAACAAGTTCCCTGTGCACATATGATACTTCACCTGGATGCCACCATCTTCACCAAATCGACCATGAATTACAGGGAATACAATGTCCACAGAGGAAGCTAGGTGTTCTGCAAATTCAGAAAGAGATGAAAAACCTTGGGCAAGGCTGCAAAAAAAGACAATTAGTCATCTAACATTTTTTTGGAATTTTCAATTTCGACAACACTCTGTCTAACAAAGTTCACCTTTCAAGTTTAAAATCAAAATCTGCAGGAGTATTTGAGTATACCTGAACAAAGAATAAACAAATGACATAGAGAAGTGAGAACTAAAGTAATTTTGGAGTATAATGAACTTTAATGCAAAACCAAAACTAAAGCAATCATAAATCCTTAGCATATGCAGCCATGGTAAAATTGTTTTTAATTGTTAAACACATTCAAGTAACATGTGCAACTAGGAACTATATTGTCAATATAACAGCAATTTCACAGATTAACTGAAATGTACAAACCTGAGCAGAGGATATAGCATAAGCATTAAGTTCATAGTCAATATAATAGCAGGTTACGTGCAAATCTTCTCCCTGAATCACAGAAATTTGGGAAATTGAAAAACAGAACGATATTTAGTAAAACACTTGCATAAATGTGAAGCATTGAATTTTGAATGAATGTGAAAGTACCTGAATGTGATCAAGAACTGATCGTGCAGAGTTGAGAGAAATTCCACGCTCAGCAGAAGGACCTCCACATATAAGGCCAACTCTAAGAACCCTACCACCTTCCAGCCTATTCTCCTCAACCTGATCAGCCACCACCTCTGATGTGGCGCGTGGAAGTCCAACTTCCATAGACCGCGTTGTTGACGGCAACTTCCAATTCAATTTAAACCAGTTCGGAGAATAAGAAAATAAGTTGGAGGCATCAAACCTTGCTTTCCATCTAACGGCGTCGTACCGCCGGTTTCCGCTCTGAAACAAGGAGAGCTTTGAAGCGGAAGCAAAGGACGCCATAGAAACGGAGAAGGAGAATAAGATTTTGAGAGGAGATAAGACTATAGGAAGAGTGAGAGCTTTCTTTAATAGAAAACAGTGAGAGTGAAGTAGTAAACGACTATGGCTATCAGTTTAGCGAATTAAAATATATGGTTTCAGGCGGCAGAGTAGGTCGCTCCTCCTTCATTTGCCGTTCAGTGTTGTCGTTTTGTTGAAATTTCTGTTTGATATTATTGTAATAGAATCTGTTTTTGTGTGTTTTTATATTTTTTCCTTCAACTATGGAAAATATTTTTTGAATACAATGAATTATGACAATGGCGGGCAGTGAATTTGGCAATATCCTCCTCCTCACCAACAATTAATCCAACTTATGGATATCTCAATTTCATTGTTTCATAGATTAGTAAAAAAAAAACGATCTCTACTAAAACTTAATAGATGGAAAAGCTCAGCAGACCAAGCAAGTCCCATAAAAGTTTAAAGCCCAGAAATCGCGAGGCTTTAAAATTCTAATTGCTGAAAGAAACTCATTATTTGCGAAGCCTTACGAGTGAAGCCCACTGTCTGCTCCTTGACGGGCTTTAAACTTAACCTGGAAATACCCAATCCACGTTCCAAAAGCTCAATTAACATTTTTAATTTCACTTTTGAATTTTGTATACGAATACCTAAATAATTCTATTCTCAAATTAAAAAAATTATTTAAAAATACATTATGTACCTAAATTTTAAAAAATAAATGTTTGAGGTATTGAGTCTTAAAATTAAAATATAAAAATCAATTAATAAAACTGTAAAAAAAGAATGAAGTTGTTATAAAATAAAAATTTTAAATATGTAATTTCTGCTTTACTTTTTGGCTATAATTTTTAATTTTAGTTTATTAGAAATAAATTCACTTTATGAAAAAATAATTTGGTCAAAAAAATACCCACCATATGAAAAAATAAATTCACTTATATTTTTAAATAATACAAATATTGAAAAATTATTATCAAAGTCTATGTATTTGTATATATGTGAGTTTATATGTGGATAAATATTAAAATCATGTTGTATAAAACTAATATTAAGTTTAACATTTACTCATTTATAAGTCATTTGTTTATTTTATTTTTTCTAGATGTGTGATCAATTTCTTACCACGCCCCCTTAAGTGCAACTAGATTTAGCATCAATGAACTGATTAACACTTGCTCACAAATGGATCAGCTGACATCTCTTCATTAGTTTTGGTCTAGACTGTCATCATCATCAGTCCAATAAAAGGAGGTTTGAATATATATCCTAGGATCTAATCCATTTAGACATGAAGCTTCTATATTATATTAAAGTCCATGAACCCATATATATATGGACTTATAAGTGAGCATGTATAAAAATCTACTTGCACAAAAAGCCAATTACTTTTATGTAAGTGGAATCCAAAATTTGTCTATTTATAAGTTTATTTATATATGAGCCCATGAACTTTAATAATCTATAATAATCTTTGGTTTTGCAATTACGGAGTGTGTGACTTATAGTTTCAAGTTGGTTATGATATATGAGGTATAACACTTTACTACTCACTTTTATTGCAACAAACACATGGTTGTGAGACATTTAAACACCCAAGCCATATGAATTGTTTAACTTTAGAATGGATTGCAAAGTTCATAGGTGTTTCTAGATTGGTAAGAAACTCATCATGTCCTGATTGATAGTGTAGTTCAACACACTTTTGTATGCACTTTTGACGATGTAAACCCCTTTGTTATCTCTAAACCAATACCTTTTATCATCAACCTGCTGAAGATTTAAGGGAATTTGCACTATAACTTATTTTTCTCATTCATTACCAAATCTGACAAAACATCATATTTAATCATCTTCATCAAGCTATTAATTGTGGCTTCTTCCGTCCCTTCAACCATGGCAAAGGTTATTCTTCCATTTTACACATTCAAAAGCCTACTTTTAGCCTAGATGTTGAATTGGTTATACCTATATTTACTTTCCATCTCATTCCTAGGGCTACAAAATTTTGAACTACTTAAAGGCTCCTCCAAATAAAGCTTGCATTTCAAGATTCATGTAAATGAAAGAGGAGGTTCGATAATATCTAGACTTAAACACCTTTCCCACCAAGCTATTAGCGTCAATTAAAAGTCTTTAGCCATTCTTCCTAAGAATTGCAAGATTGAATTCATGGATAATTTGGAAACATATACTCCTTTTATTTTTGGAACACAAAAGCAATCCCATGATTTCCACCTTATCCTCTTACCTGTGAGACATTATTTTTCACTAATAACCATTTAAGATTTACTTTATCTCCGTATAAAGACTCATTGTTAGAAGAACACACTCATTCAAACATGGGAACTGCATATACTATTGTTTATATAAGAAAAAAAAAATAGAAGTCCTATTAATTGATTATTCCTAAAGTGCATTAGAAGTCTGAAATATGCCTACGAGTCATGGTTGATATTTCTAAGGAATAACCATAAAATATACTACCAACTTTTGGTTAACTTTCAATTCTACCTTGAGCTTTTTTAACTTTCAAAGTAGGTAGCCAACTAATCAACCACTTTCAAATCTACCCAATAAGACATGTGGCACACGATAAAACGCACCATGTACCCCCTAAGTAAGCTTCAACATGTGCCACATGTCCTGTTTGGTAGATTTGAAAGTGGTCAAATAGTTGGCTACCTACTTTGAAAGCAAAAAAACATCAGGGTAGAATTGAAAGTTGACCAAAAATTGGTGATATATGAGATGGTTATTCCTATTTCTAATGTACTATGGAGAATCTAAGAGAATTTTCACTAAGAAAGCTATTAACATTTAAGCTATTTTAGGAAAGTGAGGCAACAATTGCCAACAGATTATTGAAATTTTAGTTCAAAGTTCATAATTATATAGCTACATCAATTATCAAACAATAACAACAGTTGAGTGACCCTAGGAAAGTGGAGTAATAATTAGTGAATGTCACTAGTTGCTGAGTACTTACCTAAGTAAATATTAGTAAAAATAGAAACCATAATGATTACAAGTTCAACAAGTCCCTTCTAATAGCACTTAACAGGCTGCTTATCACCTTCTTTTTCATCTCTAATCTTAATTCTCCAAGCTTTAGATAACTATTAACCAAAGAGTTAAAAGTAGAATGTTCAAAGTAGGAGACCTGGTGATGTGAAGCCTGGAAGCCACAGGGAAGCACAAAGGTATGGGAAAGCTGGCATCGAACTGGGAAGGCTCATTCAGAGTAGAAAGAGCCATTGGCCCAGCAGCCTACAAGCTACAAACCATGGAAGGCAGAGAATTACCACACACATGGAATGTACAACATTTGAAATTGTATTATTCCTAATTGAAAGTAAAAATGCACATGTTTATATATATATACATGCATATTACTAAATTAATTTTTTTAAGTAATAAAATCACGAGCCCAGCTTCACTCGAAAAAGACCCTCCAAGGGGGGCACGGTGTAGAGCACCAGACTAAGAGGCCAGAAGAAAAGGCAAACCTAAGACTAACTTGACTGGAAAAAGACCCTCCAAGGGGGGCACGGTGTAGAGCACTAGACTAAGAGGCCAGAAGAAAAGACGAACCTAAGACCAACGTGACTGGCAAAAGACCCTCCAAGGGGGGGCACTAAACCCAGCTTGACTGGCGAAAGACCCTCCAGGGGGGGCACCAAGACCTTTATGAGATGAGGCACTAAGCCCAGCTTGACTGGCGAAAGACCCTCCAGGGGGACACCAAGACCTCTATGAGATAAGGCACTAAGCCTAGCTTGACTAGCAAAAGACCCTCCAGGGGGGCACCAAGACCTCTATGAGATGAGGCACAAAGCCCAGCTTGACTGGCAAAAGACCCTCCAAGGGGGGCAAGACGTAGAATATACCAAAGCCTCAAAAAATCCAGAAGGTGCAGCGAAGCCTAGGAGACTGAAGGTGGAATCCTCAAGATCCGAAAGCCTCAAGGAGGCCAGAAGGAACAACGAGACCTTAAAGACCAGAGGTGGACCTTAAATCACTAAGATTCAAAATCAACAAGTCAACAATGATGCGAGATCCTAGAAGGATAGAAGTCGACAGTGAACCTAGCTTGACTGGCAAAAGACCCTCTAAGGGGGGCACCTAAGACCAGCTTTGACTGGAAAAAGACCCTCTAAGGGGGGCTCCTAAGACCAGCCTTGACTGGAAAAAGACCCTCTAAGGGGGGCACCTAAGACTAGTATTGACTGGCAAGAGACCCTCTAAGGGGGGCACCTAAGACCAGCCTTTACTGGCAAAAGACCCTCTAAGATGGGCACCTAAGACCAACCTTGACCGATAAAAAATCCATAAAGACACTTAAGTTCAGCTTGGATTGGCAAGGCTATACTACAAG
>CAOJBK011776074.1:0-21730 GCA_948294925.1 Codiaeum variegatum
TGCAACCCATCATTATTTAATGCACAAGAAGCCTACTTTTCATTCTATTATTTGGTAACAAACAACTAATAAGTAGTAGTGGTAGTTTTAAAAAAATGCAACAACTTATTTTACTCTTTGAAATTAACTATTTCTAATAAAAAGAATTTTTTTGAATTTAAAATTAATGAAATCTTATTTATGTTCAAGAATTCCAAAATAAAGATTAAATAATTTAGTAATATTATCTATTCAAAAAATTTAATTTTTCATCTTGAATATAAAATTTTAAGTAAGAGGTCTCAAATTTAAATAGGAATAAAAACATTATAGAAGTATGACAATTGTATTGTATTTGAATGGGAAGATTACAATATTCCATTGTATATAACCGGTGACAACAAATTTACAAAATAGAAATAGAGTTCATACAAGAATAGGAATATGATTTTATAAATTATTTTAATTCAACCCATTAAAACTTAAACATAAATTAGATTGTAAATAATTGAAGTGATAAAAGAAATTTCAAGTTATGATTGAAAGTTTTTACATGCTCGGAAATACTTTATTTCATATTCAACTATTTAATTTATTATTATTATTCCTCTTCATTGTAAACCTGTTTGTTTATTGATTTGTTTCATATTTTTTACTGTACTTCAAGTAGATATTAAAGGAGGAGAATTTTAATTTTCATATTATATATAAATATCAACCCGATTTATTTGGTTGTTTAAATTTTCAAACTCAATATAATCATTAAAATGAAGAATGTCATTAATGTGAATACATATCTTTTATTTTGACAATTAAGTTTTAACTTTATGTTGATTTATAAATTTGAAGTTAATTTTTGTGTTATTAAAGGGTGAAGGTGGGCTTAAGAGAAAGTCTAATTGTATTTTTCACATTAAAGACCTACCCTTTAATGGAAAAAATACCTATCATTACTTAATGAAACATACATGTCAATTATATTTTAAGGTTTAAATTAGAGGAAAAAAAAACTTTTTCACTTCAGCTATGTGGAAGGAACATATATAATATATGTGGAAGGAATATATAGAATATATTAAGTTTCAATTTAAACCTTAAAATATAATTGACATGTATGTTTCATTAAGTAATGATAGGTATTTTTCCCATTAAAGGGTAGGTCTTTAATGAGAAAAATACAATTAGAGAAAAAAACATATATTATAACATCCATTCGACTCCGATTCAACCTCGATTGGACCTCTGATATTTGATTCTCTACCTTTTCCAATTCAATGATCGATTTGGATTTGAAAACGTCGATTATAAAATAGAGAAATTTGAAATAAAGGTAAAGACTTCTTGAGATTAAAGATTACACCAAAATCATAGGACCATGAGTCAATACATTAGCACTAATACCTTTAATTTGCCCATTATTTGGCCAACGTTGAAGGGCAATCTTCCTAGCCCATTCCACTACTATCTACGATGTTGTAAAAAGACATACATTCAAAGATTTTTATATAAAGTATCTATTAAAATAATATTATTTTAAAACAAGTTATTATCAGAGGATATAATATAAAGCTTGCATGTATTATACATAATAAATATAATATTTGATGTGGAGCTGAGGATATTAAATAGAGATTTAGTAAAAAAAATTATTAACTAACAAATTAAAATTTTAAATTAATAAAATAAAATTTTTATATTGATTTTATTATGACTATTTGAAGTTGTTATCAAATGGGAAATAATTATAAAAATTTCAATTATTTATTTTAAGATTTTTATTTTATATAAAAATGAATTTGAAAAAAAAAAGAAATAACATTTATAGCTGTAAAAAAAATAATTCTTTTAACTTATATGATTATGCACCTACTTTGTCCTATTTTAGAGTAGATAATAATAATAATAATAATAAGAGAATGGGATAGACGTAGAAATGGAAAAAGCGGAGAATGGGATCGACATAGAAATGGAAAAAGCGGAATGGGGAGAGGGCGAGAGAGTTGAGTGAACGGAGAGAGAGGGAAGAGATGACTTCGACCACCGTTTTCTGCCCAACCACCACCGAGTGAAAGCCCAGACACTGACAAACCTAGAGGACTCGACGACGGCAGAAGATGGCGGCTACGGCGGTGAAAATTTCAGAAAAATAGAGTATCAGTTGCAGCAGCTTTCAGAGGCAATTTTGACCTCCTCCGGCTACTGTTTCAGGTGAAGTTGGTGTTGAAAGAAAGCTCTCTTCCTAAGCTTTAATTTGAGACTAACCATGCTCAATTTGATGAATGACCAACGATGTAATTAATACAAAAAAAAAAAAGATTTTCAAGCTTTCGGGTCCAAATCGGTGGTTTCCGGTTGTCAAGTTCTACGTGGTTGGTTTTGGACGATTTCTTATGGCATGAGCTTATTTCAACTAGTATACGCGATGGTAAGTTCTAAAGTTTGTAATTTTTTACATTCATTGATTCAACTTGAAATGTTTAAAGCTGTGTTTAATATGAATTTTACTATAATGTCTTTTGTGCTAAAGGAATTAAAATGAGAAATATGTAAGTGATGTGTGATGTGTGTCACATAATTTGAATGGAACTTATCTAATACGAATGTGTCAATCTGCAAGACAAAAAGATCAGAGGTGACGGGCGCTTGTCCGGCCATATCTGGAGATGAGTTTAATAAATGCTCTTAGAAATGAAACTGTAACTTGTATGTGTAAAAATTACTTAAATGAGATATTCTGAAGGATATTTATTGAGCTAAGTAAGGTTCAGTCAAACTGCGATCCTTTAGTTGTTATCAAATCATATTGAGGTAGGACCGTATCAATAAGGAATTATGGTTTTGTTCAATTGGTGATTATTTGTTTAGTTTGTTTCATAAATTTTAATTGGTTTATATTGAGTATTTAACTAAACTGAAAACAGAGGAGGAATTTTGATTTAAAAGAAATGGGAAATAAGAGATGGAAAGAATCTCTAATGTTGTTTGAGTAGTTGATCTAATTGAGTTTTATCAATTTAAAAGTTTTGCTATATGTAAAGTTTCTGGATAAAATTTTGTAGAATCTTTTTATTCACATGTGCTGAAAATTTCAATTGAATGAATGAATTACAAGAAGTTAATTGAAACTGAAATTTTATTTTGAAAATAAATTTGAATATTTTTTTATTTAATCTATTTACCTTCTATGATGCTCTTGTTTATTGAAGATAATATTGTTGAATTGCATATTTCTCTGGGAATTAATCTTTAGAAAGTTAAGAGTGTTTATCTTATTCCTTATGATTTGGTTTGTCCTCTTATTGAGTTTTGATTTATTGAATAAGGATTATAATTTAAGCTTAGATGTAACTGATACAACATTGTTTATTAAGTATTTTCAGCTAATAGACTTTGAACTATTCTTTTGGAATTCAATTAAAATTTTTATTCGAATATGCATTTAAATCAACAAATTTTTATTTGACATTGAATTTCTGGTTTTGACGTTGACCACTTAAGTTATAATTTCCATTTGTTTTATGTTTCGGATTACTGAAATTAGATTTTTTTATAAAATTTATCAAATGATTTTTTTTATAACAAAAGGTATGAATTTTATTACCAAGAGAACAAAACCAAGTTACAAGCCAAAAGAAACACTGCACAAGAGGACAACCCCTCAAAGTGCTAATTTGTCCAGCCAATCTCTACCCACAGCAGAAACCTTTAAACCTAAAACAAAAGATCTAATATGAACAACTTGCTTGACACATAAGAAACTCTCATCAATAGATACAACTTTCTTATAAAAATTAAGCTATTCCTTACCTGCTAGACACAATAAACCACAATAGAAAACATAGAAAACACCACTCTCCTATGAACTTTAGAGGCTTTGAGCTGTAACATCCAATTATGCTAGCGTTGCTAATCCAAAGGCCAGCACACCTCCAGCCACTACTCCACTGTTTACACAAAAGTAATAGAGTAACTACAATGAAAGAACAGATGATCCACGCATCCCTCATGAACAAAAGGGGCATGAGTCCCCCCCCTCCCCCCCCACACACACAAAAAAAAAACAAAAAAAATCCCCATTCTCATCAAACGATCCCGAGTAAGAGGAGCACACTCCAAGACAAGCCACAAATAAATAGCATACTTGAGAAGGGCCATTCTTTGCCACACAACAGGAGCATACTTAAACTTGTCACTTCTTCCCATCAACGACAAATAAGCACAATGGATATACCCTTCCCCAGAAAGAGAACTTTGTTCACTCATCAGATTCTTTAGCCAAGGCCCCATTTTCATCAATTTTCTCTAGTACCATAATGAATATTGTGTAGGAACATGATCCCACACACAATTTCCCTTCAGGTATATACCATCCACCCAGCGAACCCAGAAGTAATCTTTTTTCAAAGCTACAACCCACAAATGTTTACTAACAGCACCAGAATTCCAAATCCCATAATTTTAAATATTTAAACCTCTAAAAACCTTAAGCTTACACAATCTATCCCATCTAACAAGAGGCACATGAGATTCAGACACATTCTATCCCCACAAGAAATTACTATACATGCTCAACTTGTTTAATCAACCCCTGGGGAAAATTAAAGGTTGAGCTCTAATAAGTGTGGCAAGTTATCAGAATAGAATTAACAAGGTGAGTTCTCTTAGCCAAAGGAAGGTGGCGTGATTCCCAACTTTTAATACTGGTTGTGATCATGTCCACAATGAATTGACAGTTGTGAATTCTTAATTTTGCACAATCAGATCTGGCCCTTCAATACGAACTCATAAACTCAAATCGGACTCAAAATGGGCATGAAATTGTGAAAATACCAAAATTGGATCAAAATGAACTAAACAGGAACAAATTAACTCTAATCAAGCCAACCCGAACTGAACCGACCCGGCTCACACACTAGTCGCTTGGTGCCCACACCTTTGGCTTTGGCACAGACACTTTTGGCTCTGATGCACACATTTTTGCTCTGTCGCACAAACATTGGCTTTGGTGCACACACACTTTTGTCTCTAGCACACACACTTTTGCTCAAACGCATGAGTAAGGATCCAAACGGTAAAGGCCTAAACGTATGAGTCTAAGCCCAAACATATGAGTTTCATGCCTAATGCATGCGTTCAGGCCCAAACGCATGCATTATGGCTCAGATGCATTAGTTAGGGCTCTGACGCACTGGGCCAACTTTTCTAACTTTTTTTACACGAGTTTCTATAAATTCGACCTCGGGTCACTTTTCAGACAGATTTTGGTTCTGAATAAAAGCCTTAAAACTGATTTAAGCAATCTCATTTATTCAAAAATCAAATTTTATTAATCAAATCTTAAAAATGATTAATAACTTACTGGTTGATTCTTTTTAAAATAAAAATGAATTAGCTTCTAAATTTACAGCTAACCAATCTACTGTTTTCAGAACAACCCCACCCTTCGCGAGAAGAGAGAACGACATGGATTTTGATTCCCATTCAAAGGGATACACTGGCAAGTCGTTCAAAGGCTTCAACTCCCAAAACTACTTTTTTAAAATTTTCTTTTTATTTTTATTTCAGTTCATTTTATATTTTTTAGTTGTATTTCTTTATTATTTTCTTTCTTGGTTTTGTAATTATTTGGGAAATGTGTGCCTTTTCCATATCTTTTTAAACTGGAGAAGGGATCCTTTGTGTTTTCCTTGCTATTTTGTTATATTTTATTTTTGCTTTATTATTCCGCCTTTAGATTTTTTATTGGGGATGCGTGCTTTTCCTAAAATCTTTTGGGGCCAGATGAAGGACACCTAATAATTTTTTGCCTTTTATCGCTTTTCTATTATTTTTGTCATTCATGCTATTATAATTGCCCATGCATCATATTGGTATGCCATAACTATTCATGCATCATGAAAGTATGCCATGCATACAACAAAACTTTCTTTTTTTTTTTAACGAAAATCATACATATAGTTTTGAGCTAAAATTGTTTAGAAAAAAATAGAAAAATTAATTTTCTAAAAATGTTTTTATCAATTACGAATCCCCAAACCCATTTTTTGATTTTAGGTCTACCTTTTTAATAAAATTGGGCAAAATGTCAGATTTTTTTAAAAATGAAGTTAAAACAGTTTCTTGATCACTTTGAAAATTAACTTTTTCTAAAGATTGAGCATTGACTCACACATTTCAGACTTGTACCCAACAGACTCATCAGGGGTTCACCTAACATGAGAATTGCCAAAACTGAGATGTCATGCGCAATCTGGCCCACATGGTCGGTTTCTTAGAGCCATAAAACTCAAAGGCACGCTGGTAGCCACCTAGGTTCAGACGAGGCCTCACAATAGTCCTTAGCACTCCATCTAGCAAGCGAAACAGGCATCCCTAAGTACTTCATAGGAAAGAAATCTTTAGCAAATGCAAATCCAGTTAAATCAACCAATTGCTTCTGCATATCCTCAGACCCCCTCCCAAATATATATGAGATTTAACTGAGTTAGGTTAAAGACCAATAGCTTTTGAGAAGTGACACAGACCGAACATGACAAGTTGCACAGAGCTTGCATTACCTTTATAAAAGATCATAAGATCATCAGTAAAGCACATGTTAAAAGATCTTTTCTCATTAGTGACCCATCCAGAAGGGTCACCTATGTCCTTATCCTTAACACCTATGTCATCCAGAATTTGAACCACCACGGGCTCTGTTTCCTCGACTGGAATAGACACCTCTTTACAAGCAATAGGCTCCTCACTTCTCTCTTCTTTATGATTCCTCTTCCTACAATGTCTTTCCTTATTCCCAAAAGTCTTACCAAAATAGCATTTTACAGGTAGCCACTCATACTCTACTGCATGGGTAATCAAATCTCCATTCTCATCCTCAAAGTACACCTCCTCACACAACTGGTCCTGGATATTGACATCCATTAAAATACGAGCAAACTTGACCATCTTTTTATCCTGAGTGGTCCTATCAACCATTATAAGAGTCCCTGTAGTACTAGAAAATTTGCGAGGGTTAATTTCACCAGTCGTCGTCCAACTATTAGCTAATGAACACTTGGGTCCTGTGAGGCCCCATCCGAGCTCGCAGGATTTTCCAGCGCCCCTTAGAGTTTATGGCTTGAGAAAATCGACCACGTGGGGTTAGATTGCACATACGTCGTGGTTATAGCCAGGTCCCACTTTGGTCACTCCATATGTGTTCGTTGGTGAGCATGTGTCATGCGTTTGAGTCACCACTTAATCTTTAAGAAAATGATTTTCCTTAGGTGATTAAGAAATAAGTTAAACTCCATTTAGAAAATCTGTTATTTTACCCAATTGTTTTGAAAAAGGCTAGCCCACGAATCATAGTTGGGTTCGAAGATTCGTGATTTGACAAAAATGTTCAGAAAAAGATTTTTCCAATTCTATACAATTTTGGCTTAAGAAATTATTTCAGTTAAAATTGATTTCATGTAGGCATGGCATATTTCATGATGAATGAACAATTAAAGCATGCCAATTCATGATGCATGAACATGATTTAATAATTTGCATGACAGAATTGAAAAGGAAGAGGTAAAAAGCATGAAAAATAATAGAGGTCCTTCTTCTAGCCCGAAAGATTTTTGAGAAGGCACATATCCCAAAAGGCAAGCAACAAATAAAATAATTGCATTAAAAATGACAAATAAATAGGGGATCCTTTCTCCAGTCCGAATGGATTTGAGAAAGGCACGCATTCACTAAATCAATTAAAAACTGGAAAAACTAAATAATAAGAATACAAATAATGGAAATAATACAAACAGTGACACAAATAACAATAACAAAAATAATAAAGCAAATAAAATAAAAGGCAAAATAAAGAAAAATGTGATTTTGAAGTTAAAGTCGTGAAAAGACTTCCCAACATATCCCTTTGAATGAGAATTAAACCCCATATTGTTTTCCCTTCTAGCGAAGGGTGAGGTTGTTCTGAAAAACAGTGTGTTGGTGGTTTAGTTGGTTTAGAAGCTAATTCTTTTTAATTTAAAAAGACTTAACTCAAAAGGCTTTTAATCAATTCAGTTTTTTTTTAGTAAAATCGATTATGATAAATGTGAATTGCCTAGTCATTTTAGGACTTCAGTTTTAATTATTTCAGAAAAATGATTTTTAGATAATATGAAATTTTCTTGTTTAGATTAAGCACTTATTCAGAACCAAAAGATAAAAAATATTGTACCATATTTGCCTTTGGCTTACGAGATTTTGGAATTGGTTTCTCGGAAGGTTTGATAAACCCGAATGGTGTCTCCATTTTGCTTGGAGAGGATTGATGAATGTCTGTCTGGAGTGTACTTGTAGAAACTGAAACTTGTGTTTGATCAAAATCATCTAAAAATGAATGCCTTTTGGTAGAATTCTAGTGTTTTGGTTCGATTTTGTGTAATTTTGTTGTCTGAAAATGCGTCTAAAGAGGGTTTAGGAGTTTCTGGAATCGGATTGAAAAGTCTATGAAAAGTCAGGTCTCTAAAACTGACTCGAACGGTCAAATTTATAGAAAATTGAGTCAAAAAATCCAGGAAAACTAGGTTTATGTATTTGGGCCAAAACGAGTGCGTTTAGAGCCAAACGAATGTGTGAGAGCCTAAACACATACATTTGGGCCCTGGTACATGCGTTTGGCCCAGATGCACGAGCTCGATTTTTCTAGGTTCGGTATGGTCTGATTTGGTTTTTTTGGGCTTTCTAGGTCGTTTGAGGTCCGATTTAAGTGTGATTTAAACCGTTTGGCTCGTATTAATGAGCCAGATTTAATGGTATAAAAATAAGGATTCATAGCTGCCTTCCTTAGTTAGCAGTCTCATTTTGGGGAAAACATAACTGATAAGTGTGAACGCATTTAATGGGATAATGAATTTTGCCTATAAAGGGGTTGGAAAGCTTATTTGTTCACATATTTCACTTTCTCTTAGCTTTTTCATCTTTTACCTTTCTGATTTAGCAAGCTATTTTCTACATGATAAAGGCTAATAACGCACAGGACAAGGATTTGTCGGCGCTTCTAGACCCGTCCTTAGAGGGAGAACCTATTCCTTCGTTTGATAATCCATAATTTTACCTATGGGATGCCGAGTATAGTCAGAGAGGTGCTCGATCTAGGTTGGCTGAGGTGGTGACCTTTCTTTACCACTTTGAGCTTGTAGCTGTCCATATTGCTCTATCTCACTTGGAGGGCTGGATGAGTCTAGACATTGGTCGTGCCCCGAACAATAACTTGATTTTTGCTTTGGCCAAGAGGTGGTGGCGGACCACCAACACTTTTCATCTACCATTGGGTGAGATGATTATAACCACAATCGAGTGGTTATGTTTGATTGGCATGCGGTTCGGGCTTACACTTGTCTTTTTTTTTTATTGAGGCCTCCTTATGCCCTGATTAATCTGCTCGGGGCAGATTTGTCCCGTAATTCCAAAGGGCTAGTTTCTCGGACTCAGTTAATCGACCATATTGCAGGGATGGATTTGGATGCTTACTCTGTCGATCAGTGTGCTCAGGTTTGCTTCTTGATAATCTTATCCACTATCTTCTTGTATAATGAGAGTGGATGGCTATATTTGAGCATTTTGGGCTCTTTAGTCTACTTGGACATGTTGGACGACTACGACTGGGTTGGTGCCACACTGGATGTGGCTTACCGAGGGATGAGCATGTTATCCTTAACTCAGGGGACTGGTATTACTATGATTTCCATAGCTTGGGAGGTCAGTATTTCCCCTTCTGATGTTGTTTCAGATACTTATTTTTTGTAATTTTGCTAAGTCTATTTGTTCTGCAGCGCTGGGCCTTTTTGTACTTCCCGGCCCTTACCCCAAGGGTTGTGGGGAATGTTTTGCTCCCATTAGGGAGGATGTGGTATAAAGAGTCTTGGGTGGTCCCTCAGGTCCATTTCTCTTTCTTTCTATATAAGGATATCTTGGTTGGGACGGCTGAGGTATGCTTTGATTAGCCTTACTCTTTTCCTTTACAGATTTCTGATTTTCTGATCTGTTATCATTAGGTTATTTGGACACCGTTTGACCATAGTGCTTATGGATATGTGAACCCATATTCCTTAGGCATTGTTTTCACTGAGAGAGGGATACTCTTGGGCTTTTCTTTGCTTATGGAGTTCTACCTGGGTGAGTGGGTAGTGGCCCATAACCTTTTAGAGACATTCGTACCAGCCGATCCACCCATGATCATGAGAGAGTGCTTTGCTCAAGCTTTTCAAGACTATTGGAGAGTTGGGAGGCTGAGGTAGGATTACCTGATCCATGATGCCTCTTATCCAGACTTTGTGGCTACTCATCTAATGATAGGGAGGCCACCTCTATCTAGTAGATCGGGTCAGGTTTCAGTAGTGACCTCTACTGCTGCTCCGGGGTACAAGTCCCGTGGTCAGGCAGGTTGTTCTGCTCCTCGGACCATGCCTAGTACTAGTTTAGTTTCCTCAAACATGGGCACCTCCACGTCTCAGATGTATGCCAGTTTGAGCTAGACATGGCCGCCCCTTCTAAGCTTTTCAGATATTGTCTCTTATACTGATGCAGATGGTGTGACTAGATTCCACCACATTGGCTATGTCTATGTGCCTATCAAGCCTTATTTTGACTTGTCCCAGTTTCCCCCCGATGGTAAACCCTTGACTTCATTGTATTCATTCCTTTTGCTTTACAGTTTCTAGCTTTTGTTTCACTTTTGCAAGTTCCTCTTTCCATGTATGCTCATGGCTATGATGTCTATCAGTAGATGTATTGTTGCTTGAGCATTACTCTGGCAGTCTTGATTGTTACAGAGAGCCAGAGGGAGCCTAGGGTCGTCTGGAGGTGCAACCTAAGGAGGATGAGGAGGAGGGTGACATTAGTGATTAATTAATGGTGTATGTTAGACTTCGTAAGGTCCCGTTTGTGGGATTTTTGTAAAAACTGGTTATTTTTATACTTTTGAACTTGTTTACTTATGAAAAAATTTTGGAATTTTTTATTATCTTATGATATTTTCCATTTGGTAAAATAATATTGTTTTGAAATTTTGAATTTTGAGATATTTTGGTCGAAAATCGAGCAAAAATGAAATCAAATTGGGTCAAAACGAATCTTCGCAATGAGTCGGGTCAGCGTGCGAACCGAGCCATGCGTCCATGCCAAAATGCACACATTTGGCCTCAAATGCATACGTTTGAGCCCTAACAGATGAGTCAGTGCTCTGGTTTGTGTGTTTGACCTTCCAAACCCAGTTTTTTGCCTCAGTTTCCATGCCACTATATATTTTGGTACAAAATTTAATTTTTCATTTGGAAAATTGCCGGAGAAATTTACTTTTCAAAAGAAAATTCAATTTTAATCTGTCTTTTGCCGCATGAGATGGATCCTACTTCAGTCACATGATGCATGGAATTAGACCGAGTAAGCAGATCAACCTCAAAAAATATGGTATGAGATCTATCCCGACAATCAGGGCTGTCAAGATAGACTGGGAATTTTTGAATGCTTGTATATGATTTTAGGATCCTGTTGATCACGTTTTTTGATTTGGGGCAAGTATGGATGAGATGTGTCTGACTTTTGAAGAGATTTATGCTTTTCTCACTACGACCATCCCAAAGCCGACCTAGCTATTCCAATCGAAAGGTAAAGCAGTTTAGTTCTTTTGCATGACTTTTGGATTTGAGCACTAAGGTTGCTTTAGGTATGGTGAGGGATGATTTTGTGGACCTGCCTGCTTTGGACAACATGTTTTGGGGAGACTCCAAGGACCCTTTTGGTTTGGCTAAGAGGCTAAAGGCTTTTACTTTTAGTTTGACTGCAGGCTATATCTTTGTGGGCTCGATTGGATGGGGTAATGCGAAGGTGGTTGTGGTTATACCCCAAAAGGGAGAGGTAAAGTCGATTGTTTGCATGATTCTTGCTGAGATGCTACTGAGCCTTGACTGTTGTAGTTCTAGAGGACCTTGGACCATTAGTCGAATTTTGCTCAAAGTACTTGAACTTTTCATTGTTTGTCTTATTCAACATGTATAAGGCTATTCCTGACTGTCATTTTTCCTTTCAGATTTAGCGAGGGATCATCTCAAGATCATTCTTGGTCCCCTATTTGGGTCAAGGGACTATTTCTCATCTTGGTACCGGACTAGAATGATTATTATCAGCTATTTCACTGAGATGGAATGGATTAGTTAGTTGATGGTTCTAAGCCCTTCTGATCTTCTTTGGAGGCTTGAGTGGTATATCACCATCAAGAAATTCATGCCAAGGAGCTAAAGGTACAAGAATGTGTATCTTCTTACTTTCAAAGAGGTGACTTAGTATTAGGCTACCCGAGTCCTTCACCGGATGGGACATGATCAGGGCGTGCCCCCAGATGGCCCACTTTTTATGGCGACTATAAAGAATGATAGAGTAGCTAGAACTGTTCTCAAGTGTTGGATCTGTGACTTCACAAGGACAATGTTGTTCCCTATGATGACTATGGTAGGCTCCAGAGTATAGCGAGTGGTGGATCGAGACATGTTGGCAAAAGGAGAAGCTGAAGTGTTATGCCCTTTTGACTGAGATTGAGGATTGTGTCTGAGTTTAGACTTAGATTTTTTAGAATAAGACTTTCTATTTTCATTTGTTTGTTTCTTTTTGGTTTTCTGTCTCAAGTATTTTGTTTTGGATGTTTTAAAAGATAAATAAGACCTTAATAAAACGTTGTATTTTATTTAAGCTCTTATTGTTGCCTAAGCCGCCCTTTTGGGTTTTCAACTTAGCAAGCTATCTTTATTGTTACCTAGACCGCCTTTTTGGATTTCAGTTAGCAGACTGTACTTTTAATTTTGCTTAAGCCTCCCTCTCAATTTTTCAGCTTAGCGGGTTTCATTCTTTTTTCAAAATTTATTTATTTATTCTTTTTAACTCTTACATGTAGTGTTCAGGAGTCCAAATGTGAATGAAACTTTTGCTTTTATTGAATGCTTTAGATCGTACCCAATGGGGGTTGCCTATGTATATCCTTACAATAGATTTTTTAAAAAAATGAAAAACATGGTAATTTTTGGAGAATCAGGTTCATGCAGTTCTTGTTACAGTAATATAATGCCTGAATGCATGCTCATGCAACAAGAACACTAAATGAAGTACTTCTTGAGCTATTTTAGGTTGGCTGGATGATTGAATTTGTTGTCGTTGATGTCCATCAGGATGACGCCTATACCTGACATGCTCTTTTTGATGATGTATGGTCCACTCCAAGGAGGTCAGAATTTCCCTCGGGGATCATTTACGACTTGTCTGATTTATTTAAGGACTAGATCGCCTTCCTGAAGATTGTGACTCTGAACCCTTTTGTTGAAGTGCTTAGCAAGCCTTATTTAATAATTTTGAGTGTGGTGGAGTGCTTCCATCCTTTTCTCATTGATCAGGTTAAGCTGGTCATAGTAGGTTTGTTTCCAGTCGAGTTTAGAAATATGAGCTTCTTAGAGAACTCTGGTCATCTGAATCTCTAACTCTATCGGGAGGACTACTTCCATTCCATAGACTAATGAATAAGGTATGGCTCTAGTAGCCGATTTATAGGTTGTTCTGTACCAAAGGAGGGCACTTAGCAAATGTAAATGCCAACCTTTATGATTATTGATCATTTTCTAAAGCATATTCTTTAATGCTTTGTTGGCAGTCACAACAGCACCATGGGTCTGAGGTCTGTAAGGTGAGGACCTATGATGCTCGATCATTTCCTTCTTCAGAAGAGTGACTATGTCTTTCTGAAAATGGGAACTGTTGTCTAAAATGATCTCATGCGGGACACCATACCTTGCATGTTTGTTTTGATGAACTTGGCCACCTTCTTTGAGTTCAAAACTTGGTAGGGTGCAACTTTAACCCAATTGGTAAAGTAATCGATGGTCACCAAGATATACTTGTGACTAGCCGGTGACCTTGGCAATATTTTTCCAATGACGTCAATGCCCTAAATTACAAAGGGCCAAGGAGTTGAGATTGAATTGAGTGGAGATGATGGAAGGTTTTGAAGCTTAGCATACTCCTAGCATTTGGGACATCTCTGAGTAAATCATGCTCAGTCATCATTCATGGTTATCCAGTAATACCCTTGGTTCATGATTTTATGAGATAAATCCCATCTATTCATATAGGTTCCATATGTCCCACCATAGATCTCCTCCATGATTTTATTGGCTTCTTTGTCAGAAACACACCTCAGATGGATGCAATTGTCGGTCTTCTTATAGAGGATGCCACCTCTCAAATATATCCATTGGCCAGTTGCCTTATAGTTCTCCTTTCTAATTTAGAGGCACCTTTAGGATACTCATCTTTGGCAAGGCATATGTAGATGTCCTAGCACCAAGGTTTTTCTTCAGCTTCCTGAATATTTAGACAATAGGATTAAATGTTCGACTCGCGCTTGATGCTTATCGAAATAGGACGGATAAAGAACCCATCATGAATTTCTATCATGGATGCCAAAGTTGCTAGTGCATTGAAAAATCTGTTTTGAGTTCTTGGAAAGTAGTGGAAAGACAAAGTATTAAAGTTGTTTGCTAATTCTTCGAGGCACTTATGGTAAGGAACCATCTGCTCCTCAATGATCTTCCATTTCCCCAATGATTGGGAAACTATGAGATTGGAGTTATTATATACCTCCAAGTTCTTGATTCCAATTTGAAGAGATGATTCTAGTCTAGAGACACCTGCTTCATACTTAGCTTCATTATTGGTTACCTCAAAATTCAGTTTGATTGCTAAAGGTGAACTTTTATCTGTAAGCATAAGGAACACCATCCCGGTACTGTTATCCTTTGTTGCTGGCTGCCCCATCAAAGTATAACTTCCACATTTCATGTTGGATGAGTAAAATATCCTCATCAGGAAATTCTGGTTCTTCCCAATGATCGCCAGTAACCAATTGGTCGTCGATGACACTACCCTTAATGACTTTCCTTTTCACATATTTGAGGTCGTAAGCTACCAGGACTAGCATCCTTCTTGCCATCTTGCTGTCAAGGAAAGGCTTTTCCATGAGGTATTTGAGTGGAATTTGATCGATGAGGACATGTGTGATGCATGCCCCCAGATAATGCCTCACTTTGTGGCATACCCATATCAGAGCCAGGTAAAGCTTTTCAATGTAACTGTGTTTGAGTTCGTGAGCTAGCATCCTCTTATTCAAGTAGTAGATGGCATTTTCTTTGTGATAAAGGAGAGCATTCGGTTGGTTCGGTTCAAAACCGAACCGAACCAAATTTTAATGTGTCAAACCGAACCAAAATTTTTTCAGTTCGTTTTTAAACCAAAAAACCAAAATATTTTTTATACCAATTTTTTAAATATAATTATGTAATATCTTAATAAAAATTATAGATTTTATATCCAAATATTAGTATTTATAGAATTATTAAGACATTAAATAGAAATTTAATACAAATATTAGTAATTTATCCTAATAATATTTGAAAAATTATAAATAATATCAATTATATTATATGGTTACAAAAATTTGATCCGGTTCTGTTTGAAACTGAAATTTTTTTTCAAATCGAAATAATTTCAATTTTTAAAAATTAAAACCGAATCGATTCGAAAAATCGAACAAACTGAACCGAATTGATAAATTTACTTCGGTTTTCAGTATCGGTTTGGTTTTGATCACCCCTACTTTGTGAGAGTCTGGGGTGTTTTGTTCTAGCATTGCCCCTATGGCTTCATCACTAACTGTTAGGTATGGTAGCAGTGACTTGTCAGGCCTTGAAGGTTGTAGGACTGACGGATTCAGAAGATACTGCTTGATATGCTCGAAGGCTACTTGACATTCCTTATTCCACTGCTTAGAGGAATTCTCCTTTAGCAAGTTGAAAATGGGACCACAGGTGTCTGCTAACTGATTAATTAACTGACTAATGTATTGGAGGCAACCTAGGAACCTCTCTATCTCCTTTTTATTTTAGGAGGTGGCATGTTAATGATTTCCTTGGATTAGGCGGGTTTGACCTCGATTACTTTCTTGTTAACCATATGACAAACACTCCTGTTGAGACTCTGAATATGCATTTTTTAGGATTGAGCTTGAGATTATACTATTGAAGTCTAAGGAAGAACTTCTCTAGTTCTTACAAGTCTTGTTCGGTGGTGGCGCCCTTACCGACCATATCATCGATGTAGACTTATACTTCTTTATGCATCATGTCATGGAAAACTATAATAGCCATACTCTGGTAGGTGGCTCCAACATTTTTTAACCTGAATGGAATTACTCTATAACAATAGGTTCCCCATTCTATAATGAAGGTTGTCTTCTCCTTATCTGGAGAGTGTATTAGGATTTGCTTGTATTTAGTAGCGAAATCGGTTAAGGAAATCATTTCTGAACCGGTTGATGCATCTAAAAATAAGTTAATGTGAGGTAGGGGAAATTATCCTTATGGTAGGCCTTATTCAAATCCCGGTAGTCAACACACATTCTAATTTTCCCATCTTTCTTTGCCACTAGGATAATGTTGGCTAACCATGATGGATAGCCGATAGGTTCGAGGTACTTGTGAGAGAGTTGCTTTGATACTTTCTCTTTAATGGGAATGGACCAAGCCGATTTCATGCATCTGAGCTTCTACTTGATAGGCTTGTAATCTAGATAGGTTGGAGTCTTGTGAACGCGATGCTCGGATCAAGACCATTCATGTCACGGGGTTGCGAGGCGAAGAAATCTTTGAATCTCTTAATTATGGATTATGTATCCTATTTATACGAGCATGAAGATGCAATGTATGTATTTTTAGGCATGTCATGAGTACCAATGTTTATGAGCTCTTTAACTGTATCTTTTATTTTGTTTATTATTTTATTCTCCTTTTTTGTTTGACTAAGGTCATATTCATCAGTTGGAACATCAAAAGAAAATAAAGAGATAGGCTCATAATAAGAAGATCCGTTTACTTTACTGATTGAAATTAGGGATAGGATCACTGTTACATCAAATTCATAGTTAAAGCATGATGGACCTACATCAGATTTAGACTCAAAATCAAAAGAAGAAGACTTAGACTCAGTACTGGACTTGGATTCAGAATTGGTCTCTAATTCATATTTGGCACCTTCAGCAGGGCTTTCTTCATAATGCCAGTTTTTTAGCTTCCCCATGGCAGGTTTAATCAAGGCGGAGAGGTAAGATTTTTCCTCATTGTCTCTTGGGACAGCTATCTCACCAAAGAGGCTAGCTTCTATATTTTCCTCATAATCATTGCCTTGAAAGTATAAGGGCTGGCAATATTCAATAGTTAGCTTTACATTAGAGAAGAGCTCAAAACTAAGAATCTTCATGCTAGTAATAGGGCAAATCCATGGCTCGAGAAAAGCACAGTAAGGAACTCTCTCTCCCTCTTTGACAAAATATCCCTTCAAGGTTCCGAAGTAAGGTCTTAAGGGATAGTTAGTTTCTCCCCCTTTTCTAGCTATAAGGGATCTTTCTCTCTCCTTAGCTTTTACCTCCTCAATCTCATCATTAGTAGGGTGGTACCCTAAAACAAAAGGTGGAATGGAGGATGGGTATTCATCAAATGACTTCATCCCTTACTGGTTCTTACCCAGGCCCACACTAGGAAAGTAGGCCATGTGTTTGAGGATATTCCCAATCATTGGATTGTAATATGGATTGAAATATAGAGAGAATGCTTCCTTTAAATCCTCAATAGTCTCACTAAATTGAACAAATGAGAAGCCAAATAAAGGATATGCCGGTAACTTTAGTTGGATCTTTATAATGGGGATCGTGTCTGGGACTTGAGATTTTCCAGATGTGTCTGCTTTGATGGCCACAATTCCATTCTTTAGTAGGAACTTAACCCTTTAATGCAAAGTTTATGGCATAGCCTTGGCCTGTTGTATCCAAGGTCTTCCTAAAAGCATATTAAAGCATGATGGCACATCAATTACTTAGAATGGTATTTTGGAATTTGTTGGGCCCATAGTGAAGATCAAAGTTGCCAACCCTAGAACTTCTCTTTTTGAGTTGTTATATCTGAAGGGGTAAAATTAGTAACACTTAACCCCAAACAACTTGCAACCTTCAGTGGGTAGACGTTGAGTGCAGATCCATTATCAATTAGAGTCATTGTGACATTTTTCTCCCTTGTGATAACAGTGATGTAAAGGGCATCATTATGAGGTCCCCCATACGGGATTTCATTGTCTGTGAAGGAGATTAATGACCCCTTGGTGGAGCTTATAATAGAGGCAACTAGAGTTTCTGGAGATATGTCAGGTGAGGTCTGACATTGACTCAACGCCTTACAAAGAGCTGAGGGTATGATGACATGAGTAAATTCCAGATGGAAATGTTCGACAGGGTCTTTTTCAATTGCTTGAGTATAGGATCCTCTTCAAGTTTAGGAGTTCCCTTGTTTTGAACCGTAGGTTGACTGGCAGATGGGGTATCCTTTCACTTCCGGTGATGGCGTTTATTTCATCTCTCAGGTGTCTTAGGTCGATAATGAGACAACAATAATCATTTTGGATTAACATCCCTAATGAAGGTTGGCCAACCGAAAGAGATTAATCTAGGGAGAAAGATAACCCTAAGGAAGTTAGGTCCTCTCTAGTGTAATGAAAATTACTCAAAGGTACAACATCAGAGATAAGATGTGTCGAATCCCCTTCATCAAATTCAGCCAAGATTGTGTTCACATTATGCTTAGGTAGGGGATTTATGTTGATGTTTGGAGTAGGAAGAAGGAGTTCATCAACATTAATCAAATCTTGAATCTTATGTCTGAGGGCCTTGCAATTGTCAGTTTTGTGGCCTAGGCCTTGATGATAATCACACCTTTCATACATGTTAAAATTCTTGGGAAGTAGATTTGGGATAGGCTTAGGTTCTAAAGGCTTAAATGCAGCTTTCTTCAAACATTCCTTTAGGGGGAAACTCAGTATTAAGCCCCTCAAATTGGTGAATTTCCTTCATTTGGTTTAAATGGTCTTGCGGGCTAAAATTGCATTGATCCTACCTTTTTTTTAGTGTTATTAGTTTTTTTGAAGTGGGAGGATGAGGTCTAGGTTTCGTCCTTCATGAGGCTAGATTCAACCCCATTTTTTAGGTAGGTGCTAGCATTGACTAGGGCCTTAAAATCTGGTAGATATTGTGTTGTCAATCAATCTCCATATATTGGTAGTAGGTTCTTGATGATGATGTCAACCTATTCGATATCTATTGGTCTGTTTACCATTTGGGAGGCTTTCTTCCTCCATCTAGTATTGAAAGTAGAAAAAGTTTCTTTCAGGAGTTGTTTAATGGTTTCCAAATCCCTTCCTTTAACATCTATTGCTTGATTATAAGAATATTGTTTTACAAATTTGTTACAAATTGACTCTCAGGTTAGGTTTTTGGAATCCTCTAACTGTATAAACCAGTTGAAAGTCACACTAGTATGTGACTTCTGAAACAAATGAGCAAGGATCTCGTATTCAATGCCCATAGGAAGGGGTGGGCAAAAGTCAAAATTAATTCGGTTAAATTGGTGACCGAACCGAATTTCTGAATTGGTTTGGTCAAAATGGACAAAATGGTTTGGTTTGGATTGGTTATGGATTTTGTAAATTTTGGTTATTCGGTTTTTGGTTCGGTTTGAGAAAAAATTAACCAAATTAACCGAATAATCGATATATATTAACCTAACTATAACCCTAAACTAAATGACACCATTTAAGGGGGGTATATATTCATCATAGCCCTTTTGATTTTTCTTATACCCCTCTCATTTCTTCCTACCGCTTCTCTCTCTAAACCAGACACACTCTCTCTAGTTCTCTCGAATGCTCTCTCTAAAATTTGAATGAGAAATCAATCGATTTCTCTTAAATCTTCCATATTTCTTACTAATAGATTATGTTTCTATCTAATAGTCATTTTGTTTTGATATTTTAATGGTGGAAGCCTTTGGTTTCTGGTGATATCTCTATGTCGCATCTTTTGTTTTAGAGATTTAAGATGGAAGCTCTTACTTTCCAAAGAAAATAAAATTGTTTCTCCTTTATTTGAATCGACTTGTTTTGAAACCCTAGATCTAAAATCCTCTTATGTTCTTCTCTTCTTTAAACCCTAAATTTTCATGTAATGTCTCTTTATATATTTTTTTTCATTTATTTTGAAAGTTATTTAGTTAATATGATTTATTTAATTTTTTTTGTTATTTTGTTAGTGCATACAAGATTTGTTTCTGAGATCGAGTTTTATGGAAATCATGTGAAAACGAAAGGTAAAGATGTTAGGATTTTTTATTTTCCCTTTTCTTATATATTTTAATTTTCTCATAATAATACTGAGTCTTTTTTTGCTGTAACTAACATTTTATTTTTGTAGGATCTGTTCTGCTGTGTTTTGGATCTTTCATTTGATCCATTGTATTTGCATGTAAACTGGAAGCTTATTAAGCTTGATCACCGAAACACATCTGTGATATTACATTGAAAAATTAAGGTTATTTCCTTCCTACTATGAAATTTCTATTGAAATTTAATTGAAAATCACTAAGCAAGCATATATTTATATATTAATTAAGTATAATGAATGTAGGGTTTAGAGAAGTACTGGTTGGTGGTGGTGGTGGTACTTAGAGTATCAGATACTTTTGGAAAATGTAAGAATTCCTTATTATTTCATTTTGTATTTTACTTAAGTTATGATTAAGTTATGACTAATGGCCCTTCTTTGTTTGATTATTTTCTGTCCTAAATGAATACTAATGATCAAAATTAGGGGACTGGACCTAATATATCCAGTCCTACTGATAATAATACTGGAAGCCCGCATGAGCCAATGGTTGTAGATGGTGGAAGCAATACAGAAGTAGTAGCTAATGCTAGCAAACCACCATTTTCTTCTAGTAAAAAGAGGAAGCCAATGAAACCAAGATCCCAAGTGTGGGATCATTTTGCCAAGGTATATGATAAAATGGTAAACACATTTACTCTAAATGCAATTACTGTCTTACTACATACTGTTATGATTCTAAAATGAATGACGCCTCTAATATGAGAGCACATATTTTAGTATGTAAGCACCATCCTGCTACTAAACATATTAGACAATAAATCTTGACTTTGCAACATGTTGGTATTGATTCTATGAATTTGCATGGTGGGGAGTTTGGGAGGGTAGCTTTAGGAACTTGGAAGTTTGATTAGGAAACCATTAGACAGGCAGTGGAAAGTATGATCATTATTGACGAACTCCCTTTTAGTCATGTAGAGGGAGTTGGATTTAGGCAGCTAATGTTCACTGCCTTCCCTAGATTCATAGTCCCTTCTAGGAGGATTGTCACCAGAGATTGCTTTGATTGTATGTCTCTGAAAGGTTAAAATTGAAGTCTTTCATTAAAAGCAATTTTCAAAGGATTTGCTTGACCACTGATATATGGACAAGCATATAAAAGATTAATTATATGTGTCTTACTGGTAATTTTATTGACAATGATTGGAAGCTCCAAAAGAGAATTCTCTCTTTTTTTCCTATGACTAGCCATAAGGGGAAGTATATAGGTAAAGCCTTAGAGAGTTGTTTATTGGATTAGGGAATTAAGGATGTGTTTTCAATAACTGTTGACGTTGCATCATCTAATGACACAACATGAACTTACCTTAAGAATAGACGAGTGAGGGATGAGAGCATTACACAATGTAAGTATTTGCACATGAGGTGCATTGCTCACATTTTGAATTTGGTAGTTCAAGATGGATTAAAAGATGCTGACCCTTCAAT
>CAOJBK011777917.1:0-13045 GCA_948294925.1 Codiaeum variegatum
CGGCCCACAACGGCGCCCATGAGAAGCTTTTGTTTCTCTGCACCTATGTTCTGTCTACTCCCATGGTCGAAACCCACTCTGTCATGGCCTGTGCCACCATCCGTCACAGACAACTGCCTTCCATCCTCAAGAATTCTCACGCGTTGTCTCACATGCCGTGAGGCAGACCATGAGAGAGCCTTGAACCTTGACTTTTCTCTCTATTTTTTGTGCATTTTCTTCGTCTTTCGAGTCCGAACTTTGAAATAGTTCCTCCTAACTTTGGAATTTAGTTAATTACCTAGAAATTGCTGAAAATACTTGAACAAAAATATTAAATTCAATTTAACGAGCAAAATCCACCAAGAATATGGGGTAAAATGATGTATAATTTACTAGTTATCACTCTACATCAAATTTTCCTATTTACTTTTCAATTCAATTAGAGTGGTGATTTTGTAAATATGTGCCAAAGTCTGTGCTTTGTTGAAGCTTAGTGCAGCAGCATCATTTCCTTCAGTGTGCTGGCGCCGGACTCCCTTATTCACTTCATTAAAATGATGATGTATCAACCTCTGAATAGGACACGCTAGGGCGATTAGCATTAGGTGAGTTTTATTAGGGTTTTAATCTTTTACACTTGCTTCCACATAGCACATTCGTCACTGCTTTCTTCTCCCTTCATGCTTCGTGCTCCTTTCTCTTGCCATAACTCAACCTCATGGGTAAGTTTTCTTCTTGTTTCAAATAAAATGCTCCATTTTTGAATTCTTGTTATGCCTAACGTGATATCATTCTTTTTGAATAGTTTGTGTCTTTCTAGCCTAGGATCAACCTTGCAGGAAACCATTTGAAATTACAATAAATAAAAGCACAAATGATTCACATCAGATATATAGTAGTAAAATTTAGTTGATTTGATAGTGCTTTAAACTTACTTGACACTAAATTAGAAAATAATGTAGTCAAATTTGGACACAATGAATTAATATACACACACACATCAGTGAATTAATATATATATATATATATATGCTCTTACTTGGAGTACAATAAAAGTCCTTCTCTAGAGTATTCTTTGGATATTTCCATATACGTGGATGCTTCATCGAATTGGTTAGGTATGACCTTGCTAATTGTACAATGATCTTATAGGAAATGTCCCCCCATAGAAATTGATTCCACTCACTTATATTTCCTATTAACTTTAAAAGCTTTATATTCCTCAATTTTGAAACAAATTGAGTGTATAACAACATCAATGCAAAAGTAAGCACATCCCTATCAACATCCATACTTTCTATCACCTCATATATGTCTTCATAAGTTAACACTTTTAATTTCTTAAACCTAGCTATATGAGGAAAGTACTTTTTCTGCAAATGAGTGTCAATGTCACCAAGCTCAACATTTTTCAAAGTAGATTCACTGTCACCAATTTTGAAAATTTTAATTATTTATGAACCCATATTTTTGCACCACTAAATCCGGCTCGTCAATATGAGCTTATAGTTTCAAACCGTGCTCAAATCGGATTTCAAGCAGACTTAAAAAAATCTAAAAAATCAAACCAAAACATATTGGACCAAACCTAAAAAATTGAGCCCATGCATCTAGGCCAAACACATGCTTTTAAGCCAAACACATGCGTTTGGAGCCTCATGCAAGCGTTAAGGGCCTCACGTATGCGTTTGAGCCCTTAAGCTTGCGTTTGGCCTCAGACGGACGAGTCTGGGTCGAAATGCACTAGGCTCAATTTTTTTACTTTTCCAGCATGATTTTCTATAAATTCGACACTTCGGGTCTGTTTTCAGGACCTCTGTTTAGACATTTTTTTATAGACTTTCAGACCAAACCCAAAAAATTGAGCCCAGGCATGTAGGCCAAACACATGCGTTTGGAGCCTCATGCATGCGTTAAGGGCCTCACGTATGGATTTGAGCCCTTAAGCATGCGTTTGACCTCAGACGGTTGAGTCTGGGTCAATACACACTAGGCTCAATTTTTTTACTTTTCCATCACGATTTTCTATAAATTCGACGCTCCGAGTCAGTTTCCAGGACCTCTTTTTAGACACTTTTTAGACTTTTAGACACCAAAACTCTATAAAAAAAACACTCCAAAACACCAAGATTCCACCTGAAATACTCAATTTTCTGCAATTCTAACCAGACGTTCAGTTCATTATTCCTAAGCCACACTCCTGTCAGAAACCAAACAGTCCTCTTCGAGTACAATGGAGACCCATTCGGGTTTCATCAAACCTTTAAAAAAGCCAATTCTAAAGCCCTAAAAGCCAAAGGTAAAAATGATAAGGTATTCTTTGGTTCAGAATATAAACCCTACTGACTTAGGAAATTTTACTTATCAAAATTGCATTTTTATTAATCAAATCTTGAAAAAGTAATAGCCTATTTGGTTAATTCCTTTTTGAATAAAACAAATTAGCTTCTAAACATTGAACCAACCAAATCCATTACTTTCATAATAAGCCCACCCTTGTAAGAAGGGAGAATGGCATAAGATTTAATTCACATTCAAAAGGATACGCTGGTAAGTCTGCTCAAAAGGCTTTAACTCTAAAATATTTTTCTTTATTTATTTTATTTTATTTTTATTTCGGTTCAATTTATATTTAGTTTGGTAATGTACATTGTATTTTTGCATTATTATTCCTTTGCTGGTCTTGTAACTATTTTGTGGAATGTGTGCTTTTGCCAGATCCTTTTGGAATGGACAAAGGATCCTCTGTGGTTGTAATTTATTTTAATGTATTTTATTTTATTATCGCTTTATATTTGTTTATTAGGGATGTGTGCCTTCCCTAGAACCCTTCGAGGCTAAAAGAGGGGCCCCTTATTTATTTTTTTTGCTTTTACCACTTTTCATTTTTATACTATCATTTATATTATTATTCTTGTCCATGCATCATATATGGTATGATATATTTGTTCATTCATCATGAAAGTATGTCATGCATACACGAAAAATGATTTTTTAACCGAAACTATGCAGATTTTCTTTAAGCCAAAATTGTTTAGAAATTGAAAAAATCATTTTCTAAATGTTTTTATCAAATCACAAATTCCCGAACTCAACTATGTTCATGGCCAATCTTTTCCAAATTAAACTAGGTAAAATATCATATTTTCTTAAAATGGAGTTAAAATTGGTTTCTTGATCAGCTAAAAAAGCTATTCTAAAGATTAAAATGGCGACTCATACACTTTCACACATGCACCCAATGAACTCATGCGGAGTGTACCAAAGTGAGAACTACTGAAACCATGATGCCATGTGCAATATGACCCCATGCAGTCGGCTTTAAGTCCATTTTCCAATGTTAGGCTTCCTCCTAAATTCCAGATGCCTAGATTTGAGAAGTTCGATGGCACTCTTACCACATTCTAGATGGCACTTCTTACCCCTCCACTCACTTAAGGATCTATGATGGAACGCAGTGCCCTTTGGCCATTCAAGGTGAGCTCATTACTCAAAATTTTCAATAGTCACTTACTAAGGCAGCTCTAAATTAGTTTGTACAATTAGAGGATCCTAAGAAAGTGACCTAATAATCTATTTGTAATCAATTTGTAATACAATATTCTTATAATGAAGAAATTGATGTTAAAAGAAGAGATTTGGAAACCACAAAGCAACTTCCAAAAGAAACCTTTTTTGCTTTAATCACTAGGTGGAGGAAGAAAGACTCCTAAATAGTAAACATACCATCTGACTTTGAACACATTGGCATTATTATTAAAAACCTGCTGCCTATGTATCGAGATAGATTTATGAAACAATATCTTCAAGATTTCAAAGCTTTAGTTAATGTTGGCACACAACTTGAAGATGAGGTTGACTCTGGCCTCCTAAAGGACAAAGCCCAGACCTTGTCCTCCCATTTCAGAAAAATAAACTTTACCCAAAAAAAGGGTGGAGTCAATGCAATCTCTGCCTAGAAGCCAATCCAAATTAAGAGGAGAGCATTCACTAACTTGGGAGGTTTGACATTAAGTTTCATTCTCAAGGAATGTTTGTAGAAAGAAGCATTCAAGCCTCTGGAGCCAAAACCCATTCTAAATCCTCTGCCCAAAAACTTCAACATGACAAAGAGATGTGACTATAATCAAGGGTCTAGCCATAAAACAGATAATTGTAAGGCCCTCAGGCATAAAATCCAAGATCTGATTGACGCCAATGAACTTCTCTTACCTATGGTACCAATCCTCTTTCGAAAAATAATGTTAATGCAATCTTGGTTGAATTTGATGAAGGGGATTCTACACATCACATCTCTAATTTTGTACCCTTGAGCAATTACCACTACACCGGAGAAGACCAACCTTCCTTAGGAAAGTCCATCTCCTCAAATTTCTCTCTTTCGATTGGCCAACCTTCCTTAGGGAGGTTAATCCAACATGACTATTGCAGTGTCATTATTGATTTAAGACACTTGGGTGATGAAATTGATGCTATCACAAGAAGTGAGAGAATAACACAAGCACCAGCTACTCCTCCATAATCTGTAAGCCAACTAGTGGCCTAATCCAAAGGAACTCTTAAACCTTGAGAGGACCCCTTGCTGAAACAATTGAAGAAGACACAGCATACCCATCCCTCGATAAGCCACTTCTGATGTGGCTCTAGCCCAATCATAGTAACTAAACAAGTCCAAATCAAATAAGGAGCCAAAAATCTTTAAATCCACATATCCAAACTCATTATATAGAAAGATGGTGGATAGGATAATCATCAAGCAAACACAAGTGCACTGGTCGATAGAATAAGCATCCAAATTCATTCTGCTTGGGTGATCGATCAACTGGGTTCGGGAAACCATCCCTTTAGAATTACGAGGTAGATTCACCCCAAGTAGGTTAAGCAGAACATGAGGAGGTCAAACCTCAGCATCAAAGGTGACATGCATGGACCCAAACTACATGCCAGTCAAGCATGACCACTGGAGTGGGGTCATCGTCATTTCACCCACTGGCAGATGAAAAGTGTTAGTGGTCCGCCACCATCTCTCGGCTAAAGTAAAGATTAGGTTCATGGGAGGCATGCGGCCAATGTCCAAACTCATCCAGCCAGAAAGATGAGTCGGAGCAATACGAGAGGCCACAGCCTCAAAACGGCACAAGAAGGCCAACACCTCAGTCAACGTAAACCAAGCACCCCTTTGATTGTGCTTAGTTTCCTACAACATGAAAAATAAAATGAGTGGGAAAAGAAAAAAAAACAATGTCTAAAAAAGAGAGCATTTGGAAAAAAGAGAATACATTAAAAAAATGTGACATTGAAAAATGCAAAAGCGGAAAAAGAAAAATGCACAAAAAATTAATAAAATGGCATAGAAAAAATAAAAGAGAGAAAAGAAAAATACCACTAGATAATTGTGCTAGCTCGTATGCTTCTGTCGATTCTGTAGAATAATGGCATTTGGAGTCATCATGGGCTCCACACTTTCCATCAGAAAATAATTAGAAATGTCTAAGTTGGCAGATGGACTAAGTAAATCTATAGCAACGGTGAGACCAGACAGACCGTCTACACCAAATATATCATTTGGACCAAACTAATCGTCCGAAGCAAAATTACCAGTGGATGGACTGGGTACTTTTTCATTACCTAATAACTCCTCAACCGAAGCACAGAGATTCCCGTCCGAATTGTCAAAAAAGGAACAGACTCTCCCTCTAGAGATGCATGCAACTACAAGGATAAATCCTCCCCTTCAATATTTTTAGCCGGTATCATTTAGAAATTACTTTTCAAGAAAATTAGAAAGAAAGAAGGAGAAAAATTTTGAAAAAAAGAAGGTGCGTGACAAATGAAAATCTGCTAAGCCCTTTTGTAGGCAAAATTTCTTATCTCCATTAAATGCATTCATACTTATCAGTCAATTTTTTTATAAAATGAGACTACTAAGGGGGGCATCTATAAACCTATATTTTTACACCACTAAATTTGATCTGTCAATATGAGCACATAGGTTCAAACCATACCCAAATCAAACCTCAAACGGACCCAGAAAACCCAAAAAATCGAACTAAAATAGACTAGACTAGAACCAGAAAATCGAGCCATGCATCTAGATCCAAACACATGATTCTAAGCCAAAATGCATGCATTCAGAGCCTCATGCATACGTTAAGGGCCTCACGCATTCGTTTAAGCCCTTAAGCATGTGTTTGGCCACAAACACATGAGTTTGGCCTTAGATGCAGCCGTTTGAGTCCAAACACATTGGACCCAATTTTTTGACTTTTTGACATGATTTACTATAAATTTGACCCTCTGGGTCATTTTTTTGAACCTCTTTTCAAACACTTTTTACAGACTTTCAAACACCGAAACTCTACAGAAAACACTCCAAAATACCAAAATTCCACTCGAAACACTCAATTTTCTGCAATTCTGAGCAAATGTTTAGTTCATTATTCTTGAGCTAGACTCCATTTAGACACCAGAAAGTCCTCTTCGAGCATAACAGAGACCCGTTCCACTTTCATCAAGCCTTCAGAAAAGCCAATTCGTAGCCCCAAAAGCCAAATGTCAAAAAGGTACAATATTCTTTAGTTCTGAAATATAAGCCCTTAAACCTGACATAGATAATTTCACTTATCAAAAATACATTTTTATTAATCAAATCCTGAAATGGTTAAGAGCCTATTTGGTTAATTTCTTTTTGAATCAAACGAATTAGCTTTTGAACATTCAACCAACCAAATTCACCGTTTTTCATAATAACCTCACCCTTCGCGAGAAGGGAGAACGATATGAAATTTGATTCCCATTCAAAGGGATACGCAAACAATCCTGTTCAAAAGGCTTAAACTCCAAAATATTTTATTTTCTTTCATTTTATTTTTATTTCGATTCAATTTTTATTCAATTTGGTAATGTCTGTTGTATTTTTATGTTATTATTCCTTTGCTGGTTTTGTAACTATTTTGGAAAATATGTGCCTTTTCCAGATCCTTTTGGATTGGAGAAATAATCCCTTGTGATTGTAATTTATTTTGATGTATTTTATTTTATTATTGCTTTAAATTCATTTATTGGGAATGTGTGCCTCCCCTATAACCTTTCGTGGCTAGAGGATGGACCCCTATTTATTTTTTCCGCTTTTATCACTTTTCATTTTTATATTGTCATTCATGATATTATTCCCATCCATGCATCATACATGACATGATATATTTGTTCATTTATCATGAAAGTATATCATACATACACGAAAACTGATTTTTTTAATCAAAACCATACGGATTTTCTTTAAGCCAAAATTGTTTAGAAATTAAATTTTTCATTTTCCAAATGTTTTATCAAATCACGAATCTCTGAAACCCACTATGGTTTGTGGCATGCCTTTTCCAAATGAAACTAGATAAAATATCAAATTTTCTTAAAATAGAGTTAAAAATGGTATCTTGATCACTTAGAAAATAGCTTTTCTAAAGATTAAGTGGCTACTCGTACATTTTCACACGTGTACCCAATGAACTCATGCAGAATGTACTAAAGTGGGAACTGTTAAAACCACGACATCCTGTGCAATCTGACCCATGCGATTAGTTTCTTCGAGCCATAAACTCAAAGGCACAATGGTAGTTGCCCACTGTTCGAATGAGACCTCACATTATTACACACTCCTTCCTACCTATTTTAATTATGTTTCCACTAATGTTGAAGTATCTCGCATCTTCACTCTATTTTTGTTTTCTTCCTTACAAGCATTAAGTGACAAAATTGCATACTAAACTTTACTACAGTATCATCGATAAGATGTCCAAACGATGTTCTTTCCAAATACTGCATTTGTATTTTTGTTAGTTTTGATTGCATAATCCCCAAAAAAATATTTCAATCTAAAATAACTCGAGACTTTCACTCAGCTATGTCCTTTTTCTAGGCAAAGCATAACCACACCCATATCATCCTCTGGAATTGAAGACATTGCATCTTATAATCAATGACGAATTCTTGTATAAGAATGTTAAATTTACTATAACTAAAATTTAACCAAATAATAACACAGCAATAGTTTGTAAAAATCCTTTTTTTATATAAATTATCGAAGTTAATATGGCCATTTGAAAAATACAAAAATAATAATTAAATGATAATACATAAGAATAATGTGTAAGAAACCCTACCCAAAAAATGAACATAACTTAGTAGATAAATAATGATACTTACCTTTCTTTTCTTTTCTTTATGGTTTCTTTTTTTTTTTTTAGACAACTTGTGGTAGCTTGTTTTTTTTTTACTTTGATCATAACAACTTCTTCCTCGAGATTGGATTGTGTCATTTTTCTTCGTAGAATTGGTTTCATGAAAAGCATCTAGAAGTGTGAAAAGAAGAAGAAGAAGGAAAAAAAAAAAAGGAGAAGAAGCTCAAGATTGAGAGAAAAATAGAGAAAAGAGTGAATTGTAGAGTTTCAAAAAACAAGAAAAGAAAAAATTGGCATTAAACTCTTCTTATATGGCTTATGAGATCCGACACAATTTTCATACATCAGGTAGCGATTAGTTTCCTCAACATCAACAGTGTCATTTTCATTTCACCTAAGTTTAAAATTTTGGTTCAATTATCCGGATGGTACTATTCAATCATAGTTTGGTTTGTTTACCGTCTCAATCCTATTGAAGGAACTAAAACTGCACAATTTATATTTGTCTGTGCAGTTTTGTTCAGATTTTTTTGGGACTTCGAGTCACTAAAATTCATTGCAGTTTTGATTCAATTCAAGTTACCCACTACCCTACTCTCAGCTCTAAATTGGACTTGACACTCCTATGGTGTGAACTTAACACGCTATGAGGAGTAACATTAAAAATGAAATCTATAATTGGTAAACAAAATATTTTGCTGCTTGAATGGTAATAAGATTGTCAATAAGAATGAATTCTGAAGCATATAAGGATTTTTACAATGAGGGTTATACGAGTTTCAGTAGTATAAGGACATTTTTGAAACTCTAGGATCATTGCATCTTTCATATTGGAATGTAATGCATAGTAGTCTATTTGGTCAAGTGTTTTGAAATTTTATAAGAATAAATCTTATTTGGATTATGTTTTTTTGTTATTGTATTTTTTTTGTGTGTGAAATCGAGTCTTTATACTTTAAAAAATAAAAATAAAAATTGAGTTCTCATATTTTCATTTTGTAAAATTGAGTATTTATATTTTTATTCTTATAAAAATTAGTTCTTGTGTATTATATAAGCAAACTTTTTACAAAATTAAAAGTAAAGAACTCAATTTTGCAAAATAATCATATAAACTTTCAATTTTTATAAGAACATACAGGAACCCAATTTCATAAAATAAAGTTTTAAGAATAAAAAAATATAGGGTATAAAATATATAATTTATCCCAATCCTATTGGTGAAAAGTAGGAAATGTATTGTTTAGTTAGCATCCAAACAAGATAAAATCTCCATGCTTATTTTTCTTTATTCGATAACTTGATTTTAAAATTTTTGTGGGAGAAAATAACATAGATTAATTTACATCAAGATTTAAAATTTTAACAAAATAATGCATATTTAATTTTTTATATTTTTAGATTGCATTGTGCATTTTTATTTAGCAAAATTGAGTGCTTATACTTTTAAGTTTGAATAAAATTAGAATTTTATTTTTTTTAATAAAATTTTCATCCTTCTAATATTTAAAATTATAATAAAACTACAAATTTTAAAGTTCAGTAAAATTACAATTAAATGAAATATATATCATAAAATATTAAAATTTTAAATAATAAAAAGCTTGAATTTTTTAAATTGAAATAATTATATATTAAAAAAAAAAGAATTTCACTCATGGTGTTGTAATGTAAAGGTGCATATTTTGTTTTCACTTGAGTTTAAAATTTTATTATTTAATTATAGTATTAAATATTGAAATAGTAAAATTTTTTTATTAAAATAAAAATATAAAGACTTAATTTTTATTAAATAATATTACAAAAACTCAATAAAAAAATATATATATTATATCAATTTTAATCAATGAAATGTGAGAGACAATTAAATAACATGGGACATTGTGATTTTTCTTTTCTCTAAATTTTATGCTAGATCAAATATCACTTTTCACTAAAATACCCTTAGAAATCACAATTTGTATACTTTGGTTTCATCTAAGCAAGAAATACATCACATCCTCCTCGGTTAATTCTAAAAGTACATTCTATTTTTCAAAATATATTTTAGATAATGTTAACCAAGTATAATTTTTATATTTCTCAAAAAATTATACTTTTTGAATTAAATTATCTCATACCAAATAATAAATAATTGTAACATATTTATTTTTACTAATAAAATACAAATTTTTAAAATTTTACGTTCTCTCCCGTTATTACCTTTTCCTATTATCTCTCCCCAATTAATTATTTCTCTTATCTTCAATTACATGATGGAATTCCTAAAAAAAATCAAATTATGTAATTTCTCGCTATATTCTTCCTTCTTCCAAATACATTTTTTTTCCATTTTTTTTTATTTCCTTGTTCTTCTAAAAGCATGGATATCTTTATCATTTTCTTTTCTAAATATATATTCGTTTTTAACATTCACCACCACTTTTGCTATTATTGTCTTTAACAGTGTTGTTGGAACATAAAGTTTAAATATTAATTCAATCTACCCATTTGGCTCTTCCAAAAACAATGGCTATTTAAATATTAAAATAAAAAATTTTAAAATTGCATCTTGTGCATGTTGAGGAAAATTTTGATAAAATATTTATTAACTTTTTCGCTAGAATTTTCTTTTGAATGCTACAACTAAATTTATTGTTACCGAAATTATGTCATGATTAATCAATGAATTTATAGAATTTTTCAAAAAAAAAAAAAACAATGAAAAGTTTTCTCAAATTTTATCTCATTAATGAATCAGACATATAGATGTAATAAAATTAGATGAAAGAAACTGATGTTTATTACTCAACGATAACAAGAAATACATCTTTGAGACGCAATAAACACTGATTAAAAATGAAAGTACACTCTAATTTATAGAAAATAAATGAATAGATTTGCTAAAATATCTCAACCAGCTAAATTTGAGATAAGTGGTGGTTCCTAACAATACTCAACTAATAAGAACCAAATCAACTACTAACTACTGAAAAGATAAAATAGAAAATTAACATGAAAATAATCAATCCAAATGCTGTGAGGGGATGCACTAACTTGCAACACTCCCCCTTAGTGCATTCCCTTGATCAACAAGATTAAGTTTTCTCTGAAATTCTTCAAACTTAGCTCTAGATAAAGCCTTTGTAAACTCATTTGCAATCTGTTCAGTTGTGCGAATGGCATGCAGCTCAATTTCTTGATTCAACACTTTTTCTCGTACAAAATGATAGTGGACAGCAATATGCTTCGTACGAGCATGGAACACCTAGTTTTCAGGAAGTCTGATGGCACTTTCATTATCAAAAAACAATGGAATTGGAGACTTTGAAACCTCATTAACATCTTCAAGAAGTCTTGTGAGCCAAATACACTCCTAAGAAGCTAGAGTGGCTACAACATATTCAGCCTCTGTGCTTGATAACGCCAAATGTAGCTTGCTTTTTACTCAATATGCATTTTGCAGCAGCCATATGACCAACATAAGGACTCTCCATGAATTGAGAAATCATGCCTATTGAAAATATAATATCTAGGCAGGTAATTTTCAAATATAGTAAACTTCCCACTATTCTAGGATATTATGTTACATCACGTTGAAGCTCTCCTTCATCCTTCTTAATTTGAGACCCGTATCCATGGGAGTAGTTGTGGAGTTTCAGTTCTCCATACCGAACTGTCTCAAAATCTTTGTTGTATATCCTTTTTGTGAAAAGGAAGTAATCATCTGCTTATTCCAATTCTAAACCTAAGAAACAATGGGCTTCACCCAAGCTTTTTATTTCAAACGAACAGATAAATCTTCTTGATGACACACAATTTCAGCTGAATTATCTCTTGTAACTATCATATCGTCCACATAAAAAAGAATCCTAATGGACAATGATGAATTCACCTTAACAAAGAAACTAGGATCAGAATTTGAAGGATGAAAGCCATAAATTAAAATATTCAGCAATCTATCCGTACCAGGCTCGTGACACTTGCTTGAGGCCATAAAGCGCCTTCTTAAGATGACATACATGTTTGGAAAATTTCTCTAACACAAACCCTTGCGGTTGCTCCATGTACATATCACGATCAAGTTCGCTATAGAGGAAGGCATTATTGACATCAAATTGCCAAAGAACACAACCTTTACTTGCAGCCAATGAGACAATAGTGCGAACAATAACCATTTTCGCCCCAGGGCTGAAAGTGTCCTTGTAATCTAGACCTTACTGTTGAGAAAAGCCGCAGGCAACTAAGCGAGCTTTATGTCTTACAACGCTTCCGTTTACTACCTTCTTTAATTTGTAGACCCATTTACATATGGTGACATCAACATAATTTGGTTTTGGAGCCAAATCCCAAGTATAACTCTTCCTCAAAGCTGCAATTTCATCCCTCATAACATTTTCCCACTCTGGCTTCCCTCATATCATAAAATATGTAATGACAGTACCTTGATTCAGCTATACTTCATAATCATTTAAGTGAGTGGGCATCCTTCGTAGCCTTGATATTCTTCGTGGTGTATCTTCTCTTTATTGTGGCAGACCTTGAGAAGTACACTCCAAACTTCCCCTTTCACTAGAACCAGCTTTAATAGGATGTGATTCAAGATTAAAATCATTGAGAGGCACAAAAATAGAATCTTCACCATGAGTAGAACCTGGGTAAATAGCTAACACTTCATAAAAAATGACATACGACAAGTAACAATTTTCTTTGAAACATGATCCATACACCTCCATCCCTTCCTATAAGCATCATAACCAACAAACAAACATTTTCTTGATTTGGGGTCAAGCTTAGCTCGGCTATGTTTAGGTACATGAACATAGCATAAAGAGCCAAAATTTCTAAAAATAACTCACATTAGGCTTGGTATTAAACAACAACTCAGGAGATTTTAATGTACCTGG
>CAOJBK011778682.1:0-25859 GCA_948294925.1 Codiaeum variegatum
GCTAATGGGAATCACCATTTGGTATGTGACTTACTAGGTTCATGTTCTAATTGGTAATGGGATAAAGAAAACTCTTTTCTTCCCACCAAGTGTGTTAACCTAATTCCACACTTAGTCCCATAAGTCGTGAGTGACATCTAGAATAACATATCATGACTATCCAATTAGAAATGAATGTCAGGGATCATATGCTTGACATAAACATGGACCTCTCGTCATAGTTACCATGCACTCAAATCCCTTCATTATGGATTTCTGATCTCAGCTAGGGTCATGGAAGAAGTCAAACCCTATGTGCTAGATCATATGACTTCTATCTGCTATGAGTTCTTGATAAATCAGTTCTAACTAGAAACTCTTTCCAGTGAATTGTATCCACTCTGATCAAAGATTTGCATATCAAGAACAACCAGAAGTCATAGGATTCCATCCTTGGTTACCCAAGTTAATGAATTCTTTCTTAGTTAAACACTTTTCCCAATATACCACAGATTATGGCCACTATATGTCATATACCAATACATGACTAGCATCGGTATGTAAGTAGTAATAAATCATAGCCTCTAATATGCCAAATAACATGTCACCTCAAGTCTAAAGATTATATGCACAATCATAATCTAGATGATGTCATATTTACTGATAGGTAACGACCCATGTATCCATCATCTAATGTCGCTGTTTAGCTTACTCATCTCATGAGTGCTCACGTGTTGTCTCGACATCACATGTCTATAGCATGATACTCACTACCTCCATACCAATAAGTACCTCATACTTATCATGGATGACAACAGAGGTGATGGCCTTCCGGATTAATGGCGTCCCTACCAATAATCCTATAACCATGAACAACCTTTAAAGCATTTGTTAAAATGGCAATCTGTCATTCATATTCTCAAACTTTTTTAGAATAGATTTCCTATAGAATACTTAAGGGACATATATATGTTCGATACTAGGAATGTATCCTCTTAAAGAACATATATACTAAAGGCAGTTAGGTTTTCATTTACATTCACATGTTGAGTGTAAGCTCTAGGGCATACACTGCTAACATCTGGGTCACAGACGAACTGAGATTCATCAACTCAAATCATAATTGTTCAAGTTACAACGGGAGAATGAGAGTACCCCAAAATACATGGAGTGAGCAAAATTACTTTCTGATCAGCTTGTTGTGCTTCAAAATCCCTTTTTAGAATCTGATTTGGTGGATGCTATTGTTGATGGTCTTGGACCTGCCTATAACTTGTTTGTGTGGTCACTAAAAGCTACCTTAAAGTTTGTTTCATTTGATGATCTTTATGCTATTCTCTTTAGTGAAAAATCTCAGCTAAGCCTAGATATTTCAGGTGACTCTTTTCAACCCATTGCTCATCTTATCGTACTAGAAATCATAGGTGTGGACATGTTCACAATAGAAATACACGAGATGGGGGTTGTTTTGGATATAATGATCAATCTAGTTTGTCATCTCATTCATCTCACTACTTGTCTATTGATTCCAACACTGTCATATGTCACAATTTTCGTGGATATGGTCACCTATCCAAGAATTGCACATCTCCCAAATTTTCTAAATCCAATAGACCATAGGCTCACATTGCTACTACTCATACCAATCAACCACAACCATGGATAGTTGACTTTGGAGAAAATCATTATATCACTGCAAATCTGGAAAATCTTACAATTCACAATGAATACAATGGTCCTGAAGAGGTCATTGTTGGAAATGGTAAACATATTCCTATCTTTAATGTTGGTTCTTCTGCTGTCACTCTTAAAAATCATTCGTTTCATCTTGATAATATTTTACATGTGCCTTCTATTTTTCATAATTTGTCATTTGGTCATTCATTTACTAATGATAATGATGTTTTCATTGAATTTTTTCTTTCAAAGTATGAAATAAAGGACATCCAGATGAGGGACGTACTTTACCAAGGCCAAAGTAAAAATGGTCTTTATCCTCTTCCAGTAGAAAAAATTCGTTTAGCTAAAGCTTGTTTGGTAACTCTTCTAGTATGGCATGATTGTCTTGGTTATACCTTGTTTGCTACTATCAGACATGACTTGAATAAAAATTAATATTTGTTATTCAAATAAGGACCATAGTCATTGTTTCATGCTTGTTGTACTAGTAAGATTAGTCTTGTTCTCTTTCATGTTTCTAATTTTCAAGCTAAAGTTCCTTTAGAGCTAGTTTGTTCTAATCTTTGGGGTCCTTCTCATGTACCTTTGGTTGAAGGATATCATTATCATGTATTATTTTATGATCACTATAACAAGTATTCATGGATTTATTGTATGAAATTTAAATCTAAATCGTCTCTATATTTGTCAAATTCAAAATAGCGGTTAAGAAATTTTTCAGTTCATCTATTAAGTCATTTTAAAATGATTAGGACAACTTCAGTCTTTAACATATTTTTTTTTGTGACTCATGGTATTTCTCATCATGTTTCCTACCCATACACACTACAACAGAATGGTTCCACTAAACAGAAACACTGCAATGTGGTAGATATGGGACTAGCCCTTTTACAACATACATATATTCTACTCCTAGACTACAATATATGCCATCTTATGAAAAATTATTTAACATTAAACCCTATTACTCTCAATTATGTGTTTTTGGTTGTGCTATCCTTGGCTTCGTCTATACACCAAAAATAAACTTCAACCAAAATCAAAATGTTGTGTTTTTTTTATATAGTAAGCAACACAAGGGATATAAATGTTTTGATATTGACATTGGTCGTGTTTATATCTCTCGTGGTGTGTCATTTGATGATCATCATTTTCTTTTTATAGATAAAGATCGAATTGTTGCAGATTCAACTATCCATCCTACAATTTCACCTTCATCTATTCTTCTATCGAGTTCACTCCCATCATCTTTACCTTCATCATCGTTATTTCAGCGCATCTCATCAATAAATTTGGTTGCATAACCAGATTTATCCATAACATCTTCTCAATCTGAATTACCTCACTTGAATGTTCAGCATGTATCTTAATCTGTTGCCATTCCATCTCTACCTACTTTGCCTCTTTCTGATGATGTGTTACATAACAGTGCTACTACTAATTTAATTCCTACTAATGTATTCTCTGATGCGGGTAATATAGACCTCATACTTCAACCTCATATAGCAAAATCATCTCATATAGACAGCAAGCCACAAACAGTGCATGAACCTCATCATATGGTCACTCATTCACATGATGGAATAAGGAAATCGAAGAAAATTTTCTATTATTCAATTTCTAATGAGGTTAAACCAACTTACTATTCTAAGGCTTCTAAATTTGGTCATTGGCGAAAGGTCATGGAGGAGACAATGCTTTTATCTCTAATGGAATGTAAGAGTTAATTCCCAAGACTGCCAGTCATAATTTAATTAGGTGCAAATGGTCTTCCGGATTAAGCATAAGCTTAATGGTAGTGTTGAGCAGTACAAAGCTCATTTGGTTGCAAAGGGTTATTATCATCGACCAGGATTAGACTATAATAAGACATTAAGTCTGGTAATCAAACCTACTATAATAAGATTGCTCTTACAAATAGTTGGACTGTTCATTAGCTTAATGTGAGCAATGCTTTTCTTCACGATCACTTGGATGAACATGTTTATATGAGTCAACCACCAAGCTTTGTTGACAAAAAATTTCTTAATTCATTTTGTCTTCTCAAGTGGTCTCTGTACAGGCTCAAATAGGCACCACGAATGTGGTTTCGGTGCTTGACTGGTGAGTTGAAATGGTTGGGTTTTCATGACTCTAAAACTGACTCCTCTTTCTTCTACTATACTCATGTTGGGAATTTCATGTATTGATTGATATATGTTGATGACATTTTACTTATGAGCAATAACAACACATCAACTAATTCTATTCTAGGTGATTTATGAATCGATTTAAACTCAAGGTGTTTGGTGAATCAAATTATTTTTGGGTGTGGAAGTACATTATTCCACTAATGGTTTGTTATTGACTCAAAGCAAATATACATCTGATTTGCTTCATCGAGTTCATATGCATGAGACAAAAGGCATATCTATACATGCAAATCCTTTAAATAAATTGTCTATTTAAACAGGTGATACTTTTTATGACCCAACTTTATTCATAGAATTGTTGGCATGTTGCAATATTTAAGCATTACTCGATCAAACTTTACATTTGCTGTAAATAAAGTTAGTCAATTTATGTAGATCTAAAGCACACACATTGGTCTGTTGTCAAGCGTATATTACGCTGTTTGTGTGCTACAATTAATCATGGTTTATTCATTAAACCATCCAAGTCTAATGCCATTAGTGGATATACGAATGTTGATTGGGGTAGCTTTGTTGATGATCACAAATCTACTACCAAATATGTTGTTTATTATGGCTCAAATTTAATTTCATGAAGTTATTACAAATACTGCATTGTTGCCTATTCTTCTACTGAAGCGAAATATCAAACTATTGTTGTGATTAGTAAAGAAATTACTTAGCTGCAATCTTTGTTAAAGGAAATAGGTCTACTGTGTGATCCAACATCTATGGTTTGGAGTAATAATCTCAACGCCATAAATCTTATAGATGATCCTATCTTCCATTCAAGAACCAAACACCTTTAAATTGATTTTCACTTTCTAAAAGACAAGGTGTCTAATAAATAGTTGTGTGTTAATTATTTATCTTTTGTGGACCAAGTTGCTGACATTCTCATGAAAGCAGTTAGCAAAAGTCGATTTCTCAAACTAAGGGACAAGTTGAATGTTAGCTCCAAACCAGTTCAACTTGTAGGGGAGTGTGAGGACTATATCCTTTTGTTGTAATAACTGTAAAATAGGATTAGTTTGTTTTTTTGAATTGTTGTTTAGTCTATCTAAACCTATCTTTGTATCTATTTATTTATAAATCAAATACAATAAAACTATTCTGGCCTTTTGCTCTACAATTGGGACAAGTTATGAAATCTTAATTTGCCTCTAAAAGTGATATTTTTTCTATGGCAAATATGCAACAATTTTCTACCGTCTTCTATTAGGCTCAATGATAAAGGGGTCTATGTCTCTTGTATATGTTATTTTTGCAATTATGATATAGATCATTTATGGCATCTCTTTGTTCATTGTCCATATGCAAAAGAGTGTTGGAGTGTTACTAACATAAATTGTAGAAGTTATCATTTTTCCTCAACGATTTCTTAATATTTTAGCTATGGGTTCATTTGATTACTTGATAAAATTGAGTATTGTTCTTTAGACTATTTGGGGACATGGAAATAAAAATGGTGGGAAGGCTCATGTGTTCCAGCATTGTAGACCATTCGGTCATCGTTAGGGCTTTAGCAGTCATAGTTATTAGCCCGCAAAAGTCACATGGTGGTTACCGCAACTCTTAGCTCACCTGCATACTAGACCAGACAATAAATGTAAGAAAAAAATGCAACATCAAGTGTGTTTTTCCTCTTCATTCGTCGTAGATCAAACAGGCCAACATGCTTCATTTAGATAGTGGTTATTTTATGGCCTGTAGATAACTCCTTTAGGACAATAATGGTAACATTGTGGTGGGAGAAGCACTTGCTTTCTGTGATGCTTTGCAGTGGGTAATCTAATTTATTTTTAGTAGATTTTGAATCAGATTTTAAGAAGATTGTGGATTGTTTTAATAGTTCAGTATTGCATCAATATGACTTCGTTTCATTTTGTTGGATTGTAAGTCTCTTTTCCAACAAGGTAATTTCACCATGAGGCATGTAAAGAGGCAAGTAAATGGTTCTGCCCATGCTTTTGCTAGCAATTCTATTTCTCATGCTCGTCTCTATATTTGTTTTTTGATTCCTTCTTTTTTAGAAACAACTTTATTATCTGATCTTTTAACTAGTTGAATGAATATTTCCTTTGCTTTCAGAAAAAAAACTACAATAATGTCAAATAGCAAACTTAAATTTAAGAAAAACTAAATTTAAAATATTAGTTATTATAATAAAAAAATTAAATGATTGTCTTTGTTTTCTTAATATTAGCCATTAGAATTTTTAGGCTTTAAAAACACTATAAAAAGAGGTTATTTCAATACAATTAAATGTGTGTAGAAGAAGTATTAAATATAAATATATAAAACATTATTCCTTAGCATTTTATTGTGTGTGTATTTTATATCCTCCAATTTTTAATATTATTTAAAGAGAGCTTGGAATTTGCAAGTTTCAACTCCTCCAAAAAACTACAAAATGAAAAATCTATTATTCTTATTGTTGTAGAAGAAGATTTTAGGTGTTCTTATGGAGGAGAATCATTGTCAATGAGGAGTTTTACTAGTGAGAGGCCACCATAAAAATTGAAGTGAAAATTGAAGAAAAAAAAAAGAAAGGAGAAGAGTGCTTTAAATTTCTAGCCAGAAGAAGAAGAGAAGATGATGCTGAAATTCAAAATTTCTAGCAATAATTTCAGCATGAAGGAGTGTTAGAGATTGTTGAAATTATGCAGGAATTGTGGGATATTTTGTTTTAGTTAAATATTAGTTGCAAATATGTGTTATTCCTTAAAGTTAGGAAGACAAAGTTATGTGTTAGTTGTAGTTGTTAGTGACTTGTAAGATGTATTCTTTATCCATAAAAAGCAGCTGAAAGAGAGAGTTTGAGTGTGTGAAACATACTATAGAAGTGGGAAGAAGAAAAGGAAGAAAAAAAATTATATTTTCTTTTGTTTTTGTTGCAAAATTTATGTATCTTCTCTATTTTGTGTTTTGCAAATTTCTTGTTCTAAGTTTAATATATGTTTGAGCTTCATTTCTTCCCCATATTCTAACAGTGTTGAATAACAAACTTAAATTTAAAAAAAAAAAACTAAATTTAAAATATTACTTATTATAATAAAAAAAATTAATGATTGCCATTGTTTTATTAATATTAGTAATTAGTATTTTTAGGCTTTAAAAACACTATAAAAAGAGGCCATTTCAATACAATTTAATGTGTGCAAAAGAAGAGTTAAATATAAATATATAAAATATTCTTTCTTAGCATTTTATTGTGAGTGTATTTTATCTCCTCTAATTTTTAATATTATTTAAAGAGAGTTTGGAATTTTCAAGTTTCAACTCTTACATTTGGTATTAGAGCAAGATTAATAAAATCATTTAAAATTAAATATGGCAGCAAGCAATTCAATCTAGATGCAACTTCTAAAATTGCTTGGAAAAAATTACAGTAATTGGTCAATCCTGTTGAAAGTATTTTTTTGTTTGCGAAAGGCTTTACCAAGCTGCAGACTCAATTACATTTGAGTCACTCAATAAGGAGCAGAAAGAAGCATTATTAGAAATGCAAAAGAAGGATCAAAAGGCATTATATGCCATTTTTCAAGCCGTGGAAGAATCAGTATTTCAAAAAATACCAATGGCATAAACATCACATGCTGCGTGAGAGATTCTCCTAAAATCTTATAAAGGGAATGATCGTATTAAACAAGTTCGTTTACAAACACTATGAGCTAATTTTGAGTCTTTACGCATTAATGACTCATAATCGATTTCTACTTACTTTGATCATGCTCAAGCCATTATCAATCAGTTGCAGATTAATAGTAAAGAAATAAGTGATCAAAGAGTAGTCAAAAATATTATACGACCCTTAATGGTAAAATTTGATTTTGTCGTAACAGTTATTGAAGATGGACAAGATTTATAAAATTTATCTATTAAAAGTTTGTTGGGTTCATTGTCATCACATGAGCAACGAATGAACCAACAGATCAATAATTATAGCCCAGAACATACTTTGCAAAGCATGGCTAGTTTAACCAATCTAGGTGGATTTCAAAGTAGTAGAGGTCGTGGACGCGACCATAGTCGAGGAAGAGGAAATTATTTTGTCTCAAATAGAGTCATAGGGTCTCAAATAGAGACAGGGTTGGAGAAAGTAGCTCTTCAAGTGGAAGGACAATTTCTGGACATGACAAGTCCAAAATTTAGTGTCACAGATGTAACATGTTCTACCATTATGCATCTGAATGTTGAACCAAGTTACAAGGTGAACAAGGAGAGCAAGCAAACATAGTGGAAGTGGTGGAAAATTTAGTTTTAGCCTGTAAAGAAGGTACAAACATAGAAACTAACAATGTATGGTATCTTGATACAGGATGCAACAACCATATGACTGGAACAAGTGAGCTATTCTCACATCTAAATGATTCAATATGAGGAGAAGTTAAATTTAGGAACAAATCTAAATTTCTTATAATGGGTAAAGGTAACATCAATATTAAATCAAAAGATGATACCAATGTGACTATGACAGATGTATTTAATGTGCCAATCTTTTCTCAAATTTATTAAGGATGCGACAACTTTCAGAAAAAGGGAACAAAAGTCATATTGAAAATGGAATTTACAAGATAAAGGGTAAAAACAATAAAATTACAAAGGTAAAGATGACAAAGAATCGCATGTTTCTTTTATCCCTTCAAATGATATCTTTGATGAATTTTTCTGGCAATGGTCAAATTCATTATGAAACCTTCTATTTGGTCATTTGAATTTCAATGGTTTAAAGATATTGGCACAAAAATAGATGGTGATTGGTTCACGTCTAATTAATGCCCCCACAAGTACCGATGAAGGTTGTATTCTAAAAAAGAATCATCGAGACTCCTTCCCAATAGGTAAATCAAGACGTGCTAAGCAACCATTGGAGTTAGTACATACAAACATATGTGGGACTGTCGAAGTAGAATCAATCAAGCATAAAAGGTATTTTCTACTTTTTATGGATGATTTCTCCAAGAAGACTTGGCTTTATTTTTGAAAGAAAAATATGAAGCTTTTACGAAGTTTAAAGAATTCAAGGCGCTTGTTGAGAAATAAAATGGTCTTTCCTTTGAAGACTCTGAGATCAAACAGTGGATGAGAATTCAAATTAAATGAATTCAATGATTATTACAAGAAAGAAGGAATCCAATGCCAATTGACAGCTAGCTATACACCTCAACATAATTATATAGCATAAAGAAAAAATAGAATAATATTTAAGATGGATAAGTTAATCATTGTAAAGCTAGATTGGTGGTCAAGGGCTAAAAGCAAAAGCCAAGAATTGACTACTTTGAGGTATTTGCTCCAGTTTCTAGAATGGATGCAATTCGGTTGGTTTTATCTCTTGCAACCCAAAATAAATAGAAGATACATCAAATGGATGTGAAATCAACATTTCTAAATAGTGTGCTACAAGAAGAAGTTTATGTTGAGCAGCCACTTGATTTTGTGAAGAAAGGAGATGAGGACAAAGTCCTTAACCTCAAGAAAGCTTTATATGGCTTAAAATAAACACCCGCTACTTAGTATTCCTAGATTGATACATACTTTATGCAAAATGAGTTTTAGAAATATCCTCATGATCATACATTATATATTAAGTCAAAAGCCAGTGGTAACCTACTAATATTATACTTATATGTTGATGACTTGATATTCATAGGAAATAGTAAAGCAATGTTTGCTGAATTTAGGAGGTCATGACTCAACAATTTGAGATGACTAATATGGGATTAATGTCTTATTTTTGGGGCACTGAAGTACAATAGAGAAATAATGGCATATTTGTTTTGCAAAAGAAATATGTCACTGATATTTTATAAAAATTTCAGATGAATGCAGCTACTCTAATCCAAATTCCAGTTGTAGAATATGGGGAAATGGAAAAAGAAGATAGTGGAGAACTGGTAAACCCAACTTATTTCAAGAGTATAGTGGGTAGTCTATATTATTTGGCATCCACTGGACCTGATATTGTTTATGGATTGGGTTGATAAAGCATTTTATGGAGAAACCATATCAGTCACACTTACAAGCATCAAAGAGAATCTTACGTTATCTCAATGGTACAAAAAATATGGAATTCTCTATAGTAATTTGATAATTTAAACTTGGTAGGATATACAAATAGTGACTGGGAAGGTGATATCGAGACACGCAAAATCACATTTGGATATGTGTTTTATATATGAAATAGAATCATTTCATAGTATTCCAAAAAGTAATAGGTGGTAGCTTTGTCAATAGCAAAAGCAGATTATATTGCAGCAACATCAACAACATGTCAAGCAGTTTGGTTACATAGTATATTGAAAGATTTAAAGCTTGGATAGATTGATCCACATCATTATGACAATAAGTCTGTTACTGCACTTGCAAAAAATCCTATGTTTCATGGATGGAGCAAACATATCGATATCCGATTTCACTACATTAGAGAGCATGTCAAAAATGGAGAAATTGAGCTCCAATTTTGCAAATCTGAAGAGCATGTTACAGATGTTATGACAAAATCATGGAAGGCTGACCTATTAAAAAAATTCAGGACTATATTTGGAATCACCAGTTTTAAATAATAGTTAAAGTTTGAGGGGTATACAAATGTTATCTCTAATAATTACGCTCAGGTACCAAAAGAATATTGGACACTTTAACTCGTGCAAGTAAGGATAAATTAAAGAAAATTGCTAAGCAATATGTGTGGGATAATCCTGACTTATAGAAGCATTATGCTAATTTATTAATAAGACGTGGTGTGCCAGAAACTAAATTTAATTCTATACTCACATTTTGACATTCAAATTCAGCTAGGGACCACTTTGGTGCTAAAAGACAACTTTGAAAATTCTTGAATGTGGATTTTATTAGCCTACTTTGTTTAAAGATGCTTATAATTTTTGCATGTCATGTGATAGATGTCAAAGGACAGGATACAATAGTATTAAAGATCAAATGCCCATGCACCAATTCAAGTTGTAGAAATTTTTTATGTGTGGAGAATTGATTTCATGGGATCTTTTCCATCTTCTTAGGGTTTTATTTACATCTTATTGGCTATTTATTGTGTTTAAAAGTGGGTGGAAGTAATAGCCACTAGGACTAATGATTTTTGAGCTATTGTAGGTTTTGTTCGATCTCACATCTTTGTTAGCTTTGGCATGCTTAGAGCAATTATCAGCGATGGGGGATGCCACTTCTGCAATAAGACATTTGAAGCTTTTCTTAGAAAGTATGATATCATCAACAAAGTGTCAATGCCATATCATCTGCAGACAAGTGGCCAATTCAAAGTTTCAAACCGGGAAATTAAGAAAATTTTAGAAAAGACAGTACGGTTGAGTAGAAAGGCTGTAGTCAGACTTTGGATGATGCTTTATGAGCCTATAGAATAGCCTATAAGACACTAATTGGAATGTCAACTTTTCAGATTGTTTATGGGAAACCATGTCATTTGCCGGTGGAACTTGCGTGCAAAGATTTTTGGGCTGTCAAACAATTCAATATGGACATTGATGAAGCAGGTTAGCATAGGAAATTGCAGTTGAATGAGCTTGAGGAGATATGGAATGATGCCTATGAGAGTGCTCGAATTTACAAGTAAAAAATAAAGATTTTTCATAACCGAATGATCCGTGGAAAATCTTTTGAGTTAGGTCAGAAAGTTCTTCGCTACCATTCACGCCTTCGCCTATTTTCAGGTAAGTTGCGCTCCCACTTGTTAAGACCCTTTGTTATCACAAATATATTTCCTCATAGTGCCATTCAGATCAAAAGTCTGAAAAGTAGGAATGAGTTCAAAGTTGATGGGCATCAGTTGAAGCCTTACTATGAGAACTTCATGGAGCACACAATAAAGAAAGTGCCTCTCAAGGCTGTGCCTAAAAATGCATATTAAATTTGGTAAAGAGTCTGACTGGAAAGACTATAAAACAAGCGCTTGGGAGGCAACCCATCAATTTTATTTATTTAGTTAGTTAGTTTTATTTTATTATTCCACTGTGTTTTATTCTTTTTGATGTATTTAGTATGTGTAGAAAAGTTTAAGAGAGCTTAAAACTTTTATTCAAATGGAGTCAACAGCCAAATCATAAAGTTGATTCTTTTTAGGAGAAATCGGATGACATTGTGGGAGCTTTCTTAAAATTTTTATCATTTTCCTATCCATTCTTGTTAATTCTTTGCTATATATTTGTTTTGTGACTCTTTGTCATGCATTAAGGACAATGCATGATTTAAGTGTGGGGAAAGGAATGTGCATGCTAAAAAAATCGACGCTATTTTTTTTTTCAAAAAAAAATATGTTGTAATGTTGTTTGTGAAAAAAAATTGTGTTTAATTGTTTATTTTAATGTGTCTAAGAGCCTTACAACATAAATCGTGAAATCTAAATTCAAAATTTGATGGCTAAATGAATAACAAAGTTGAGTTTAATATGGTGTTTGATTTTGATTACTTATCCTCTATAGTATGTTTGATTTGATTATGAGAATATTTAAATAGGATAGCACCAACAACAAAGCATAATTAAATATTTATAGTGAGCATGTGTTCTTTTCTTTATCTTCTATATGATCTAGTGCATCAAGTGTTTGACTTGTTAGGTCCAAAAAATTGGCATGAAACTCACATGTCTGTAGGTTTGATTATTGTGAAATTGTATGTAAAAAAATATAAATGCAATAAGAAAAATTCACACGTTCTCCACTAGGTCTAAGAGTCTCATCCTAAGAGCATCCTTGTTATGTTTTATGCCCTAAAGCGAACTGGTTTGGAAGTCATTAGTGAGATTTTTGCTAAATGGATCTATGAGGATAACCTTTTTAAATTCATCTTATGCTGGACTCGACTTAGTGGTCATAGAGTGTCCTTGTTACACATATTGCCCTAAAATCGTCTAGTTTGAGAGTTAATGATAGCCAATCTTGTTACATGGGTCAATGAGGGTGAATTCGTGGTTTATCTATTCCAAAAATAATAAAATAAGGATGGATTTATCACTGGCCAACCAAAAAAATGAAAAGAAAAGAAATGTGCTTAAAGTCATAACAAATGAATCTTATTCACTGATCCCCTTAATATTGTGATATGCACACACACACACACACATAGGTCCTATAATCTCTTGTCTTGTGTTACAGATTATATGAGTTAAGTACCTAAATAGTGGTGCTCCCTAGAATTGTTGAAAATTGTTAGTTGTTTTTATTAATATCATATCTTTGTGAATTCTGCTTACTACTTTAGATATGGATAATGTTTCTAAATATGTATCATGCTTAAACTTCAATGATGGAAGTTCTTTATGTCATCTTTGCCGCCTTCGTAGATTTTTCTTGTAAATGTTGGAAGGATTAGTTTATTTGGTTAGTTTTAGTTTTGGTTTGCTAAGAGACTAACAAAAGCTAAGTGTGGGAGAATTTGATAAAAGCATAAAATGTGACACTTATGATGTTTAAATCTCCATATTTATTTTAGTTATTTATTTTATTTAATTAATTTATATTTATTTTATATTTTATCTTTAATAATATTGGAATTGCATAAAAGAAGCTAAGCAGACCATATATCCCAAGAAAAAAAGGGAGAGGAACTAAATAAAGAAAAAGAAGTGAGAAAGAGATAGTTAAATCTATAAAATAAGGAAAGAAATATAAGTAGAGATTCATTCATGTAAAAATCACAAGAGAAGTGGAAACAAATTTATAAAATTGGTGAAGAGACAAAAATTTGAGAAGGAATTAAGATGGGAATTACATGTTAAAAAAAAAAAAAGAAAAGAAAATCAATCCATAAGACAAAAGAGGATAAAATTGTGGAGAGTGGTTAGCAAATTTATATAACAAAATAGTTTCTAAACCATCTTTGAAAGAAATATGATGTACGTGGATGAAAGAAAAAAAGAGATTAAAAAAATTAATAAATAGAAAAAGTATCAGTGATCTATAGAAATCCTGAGAATAAGACAAATGAAAGACTATATATATATATATAGAGAGAGAGAGAGAGAGAGAGAGCAACATTTTTTTTATAGAGGAGAGGGGAGATGCAACAACGATTTGGATACAGCAAAAGAAAGGAGAGAACAAAGCCAGAGAAAAACCCAACCAGTCGCTATGGGAATTTTATTCTCAGCACAGTGACTTTGCTTCCACCCCATATTCTCTATTTCATTGTAATTTTGAATATGAATTTATTTACTTTATTATGATGATGTGAGGCTAATTTAATTTAGTTAGGGGCTGTTTTGATGCCCTAAACATGTACTCAGTTTAATTATTTCTTTCTTTATAATTTTAAATATCTATATTTGTATGAATGGTAAAATTGGTTTGTGAGTATGAAAATTCTTATATGATTACAAGTATGATTTGAAACATATTTTTGTGAGCATATAAGTGTGCCTAGTTCATAGAATTAATCTCATAGTACAGATTTAATCTCCATGTATGAAGTAGCAAGAATTAAAGGGACAAGTTGTTCTTAATTAATTCAATCAATTTCACTTGGTGGTCATTTGGTATGTAGGAATTAGATGGTGGATTTCGTAAAATCCATGGATTTCAAAACTGATTGTTGTTTGGCTGGAAAAACTAGAGTTGAAATCCATGTATTTGTTAAAATTCATCATCATTTAAACCTTAAAAAAATGAAGGATTTAAAATCCCACATGGAAAGTAGGTTTTCAATTCATCTTTCATACCAAATGACCCCTTGAATTATATGGTGTTAGGTTGTTCCATAATCCAAATAATTCAATTATCGATCAACTTTCATGAAACTTAAAGATCTTGTGCATGACTTGAATTATTATGTTGTTCATATTATAAGATTGCATGTGTAGATCTTTTGGCTTATATATGTTGTTCACAAGTCTAGAAATAATTTATGAAAGTATTAAGAACTAATGCATTATTGTTCATGATTTGTTCTTGATTGATATCTTTCATAACAAAAAAATAGAATTAGAGAGAAAGTAATTAAATTGCACATGTTTAGTGGTGGATTTGCAAGCTTCTAACTTATTCTTCATCAATATTATAATCTATATTTAAATTTATTGTTAATTAGTTATGTTTAATAATCCTCTAATTTAATTTATCATTTTATTACATAAAGAGTAAAACCCTAATCCTTGGCATAGAATGATACCTTACTTACCATATATTGCAAATGACACAAAAGGGTTTAAAATTGTGAAGCCATAAAAAGGCCTATCAATTTTTGGCGCCATATATTATTATCTTCAATAATTTCTTCTTTGAGTGCCCATTACATTTTGGACTTGTCACGTCCAGAAGTTGTCCTTCCATCTGAAGAACTATTTTTTCTAACCTTGTCTATATTTGAGACAAAATAATTTCCTCTTCCTTGACTATGACCACATCCATGACCTCTACTACTTTGAAATCCACCTCAATTGGTTAAACTAGCCCTGCTTTGCAAAGCATGTTCTGGCTAGAATTAATTATCTAGTGTGATGACAATAAACCCAACATATTTCAATAGATAAATTTGAAAAATCTTGTCCCTCTTCAATAGCTGCTATGACAAAATCAAATATTATTGTTAAGGATCACATTATCTTTTCTATTACTCTTTGATCACTTATTTCTTTGTCATTGATCCGCAATTGATTGACGATGGCTTGAACATGATCAAAGTAAGTAGAAATGGATTCAGAGTCATTCTCACATAAAGACTCAAAATCATCTCGTAGTGTTTACAAACAAACTTGTTTAATACGATCATCACCTTTATAGGAATTCTGCAGAATCTCCCATGCAGCATGTAATGTTTTTGCCATCGATGTTTTTTGAAATACTCATTCTTTCATAGCTTGAAAAATGGCATATAATGCCTTTTGATCCTTCTTTCGCATTTTTAATAATGCATCTTTCTCCTCTTTATTTAGTGACTCAAATTCTGTTAAGTCTGTAACTTCAGTAAAGCCTTTCTCTGCCATGTCCCATAGATCTTGCGAGTGAAAAAAAAATACTTTCAACTAGATAGACTAGTTTTTGTAATTTTTTCGTGTAATTTTGGTAGTTGCATCTGGAATGAATTACTTGCTACCATATTTAATTTTAAATGATTTTATTAATCTGGCTCTGACACTAATTGTTGTGTGGAAGCGTGCAATTGGTTGTGTGACTAATACAACAAAATAATAAAATGAGAAAGAAAAGACATAAGAATTTAACGTGGTTTGGCTTTGCCTACGTCTACGGGAGAGAGAGCTCAAAACTTTTCACTAAGAAAGTCAAATAAAGTATAAATCTCTCAATCTCACAACCCAATACCCAATACACCCTTTATTATCTCACTGAAATAAAGAAAAATAAAATTCACAAAAGCTCTTAAAAGCTTATTATTTTTCATCCTCTATTGCTAAATCAATTGAAATAAGAACATTCAATTTATAAGGAAATGTTATCTAATAATGGATTAGTTATTTTAACAAATTTAATTTTACCATCCAAAACTGGTGATGGTTTTTAACAAAAAACTAATTCTTTTTTTTTCTTACTTTGGCTTTTAATTTAAAGTCATCCATTTCAATCTCCACCTTGACTTTAATTTCAGCACTTCCAACCATAATGAGAGAGGATGTAAAGATGTGCCTACAGGTGACAATCACCTGAAGGTGTTCAAACTCTTGAGATATTGATTAAGTCCAAACAATGAATAAACTTAACTATTATTATCACCTTGGTCAACATATCTGCAAGATTTTCAATAGTCACAACCTTATGAAGAAGTATTTCTCCCTCCTTAATAATTTCTCGAATAAATTGATATCGAACATCAATATGTTTTATTCATGCATGGTAGACTTGGTTCTTTTCCAAATGAATAGCACTTTGGCTATCACAATATATAGTGACATTCTCCTGAATGACCCCTAAGTCTGCAAGCAACCACCTTAACCAAATAGTCTCCTTTATAGGCTCTGTAATTGCCATATACTCTACCTCCGTAGAGGATAATGCAATAGTAGACTATAAGGTTGACTTCTAACTAATCGGTGCTTGAGAAAGAGTGAATACATACCTTGTAGTTGACTGATGTTTATCCAAATCACCAACATAATATGAATAAAAAAATCTAACTACATGTTGACCAATTGTTTCATCTGGTTGAAACACTAAACTAACATCTATGGTTTTCAAAATATACCACAAAATCCATTTCACAACTTGCCAGTGTCCTTTTCTAGGATCATGCATATACTTGCTCATAACTCTAACATCATGTGAAATGTCAGGCCTTGTACACACCATTGCATACATCAAACTACTACTTGCATTTGCATATGGAACTTTTGACATATACTTTCAATCCAAATCATCTTTTGGATATAATGGCGCACTAAGCTTGAAAGAAGGAGCAAGTGGGGTACTAATAGGTTTTGACTATTCAGTTATGCCAAAATATTGTAGTACCTTCTTCAGATATTGATTTTGTGATAAGTAGGGCTTACCTTTCTTTCAATCTATGCTTATCCCTATGCTCAGAATCTTCTTTGATTCTCTAAGATCTTTCATCTTAAATTCTTGACTTAACTGATTCTTCAGTTTTTCTATATCTCTAATGTTCTTCGATGCTATGAGCATATCATCAACATTTAGGAGAAGATAAATGAAATATCCATCTTGTAGCTTTCGAAAATAAACACAATGATCATAATCACTATGTGTGTACTTTTGCTTCATTGTGGATTGATCAAATCACTTGTACCACTGTCTTGGAGATTGTTTCAATCCATAAAGTGATTTATTCAACTTATAAACCAGTTTTCTTTACCAACAACCTTAAACCCTTCAAGTTGAGTCATATCGATTTCCTCTTCTAAATCACCATGTAAGAATGCAGTTTTCACAACAAGTTGAACTATTTATAGATCAAACTGTGCTACTAAGGCCAATAGAATTCCAATTGAGGAATGTTTCACAACTGGAGAAAATACCTCATTATAGTCAATACCTTCCTTCTGAGTAGCCTTTAGCTACTAATCTCGCCTTATAGCAAATGTCTTTCTTCTGAGGATACCTTTTCTTCTTGGCAAATACCCATTTACACCCGCTTGCCTTTTTACCTTTTGGTAATTGAGCTAGCTCCCAAGTATGATTCTTATGAAGGGAGTGCAATTCTTCATTTATAGCTTTCCTCCACTTCTCATTTTCAGAACTTCTAACTGTTTTTTGATAAGTGAATGGAAAATCATCATCAATGACTAGACATGCAAAGTCTATTGTATTTCTATAGTGACCAGGTTGAATAATATTATGTTTTCCTTTCTGAAGTGTAATCGACATTTGTTGTTGTGATGGTTCTTAGGTTGGAACCTCTTCTGTTTCATCTCCAATTTCCATGTTCTCCTATTCTACTGCAGTATAATCTTCAATTTGAACAAATCTAGATGGGTTAACTTTAATTTTCTCAAGCTCCACTTACTGCGGAGTGTTCTCCACCTGTTGTGGAGTACTATCCGTCTTTTTATCTTGAGCTACTTTTTTTAACATATTAGACTCATCTTTTTTCAACCCAGAAGTAATTCCATAAATAAATCCTTCTTGGTTTTTGGATCTAACTTGATTCTTTTACATGTTAAAAAGCAATGAATCCAAATACATGTAAAGAATCATAATCATTTAAAGGTTTCCAATGCCATACCTCTAATGGTGTTTTACTTCCAATTGCTACTGATGGCAAATGATGAATAAGATGATAAGCATACATAATAGTCTCAACCCAAAAGTGATTTCCTAACCCAACATTGGACAACATACATCGAATTTTCTCCAGTAGAGTTTGATTCATACGTTTTGCCACCCCATTTCCTACACTGTAAAATGTCAAAAAATACCTTCAATTTTACAAATCTAATCAAATGAATCATTTCAATATTCTCTTCCATTATATGATCGAAGCATCTTGATTTTTCTGCTAGTTTGGGTCTCCATTATTTTCTTCCTTGAGAGAAAGATTTTAAATACCTCATCTTTGTGTTTTATAGTGTATACCTAAACACTTCTAAAAAAGTAATCAACAAAGGAAATAAAATAATGTTTACCTCCTAAAGATGTTGTCTTAGTAGGCCCCCATACATAAGAGTGAATATAATCCATTATACCTTTAGTTTTATGGATTCAAATGCCAAATTTCACTCTTGTTTGCTTTCCCATAACATAATTCTTACATAAATCTAAATCACAGAGTTTTGCATCCTTTAATAAGCCTTGTCTTATTAAAGTACACAAAGCTTTTTCACCTAGATGGCCCTGTCTCAGATGCTATAGCTTAGTAGTCTCTACTGTTAGGGTTGTATGTCCTAGAGCATGTACATTGTATATATTTTTATAATCTTAATCCATTATGGATTTTAATATATATGTTTCATTTAATGAATGCCTTCATTTTATTGTACAACGTATATATGTTCGTTGAGTCTCATGTGAGAGAATCTATTCTCAAAGAGTTTGAGAATATGAAAATAGATTCTCTTTGCTATAGGCTCTAAAGCAAGTTTACTATCGGAGGATTATTGGTAGGAACATCATTAATCTGGAAAGACTGTCACCTCTGTTGTCATCCATGATAAGTATGAGATACTTGTTGGTATGGAGGTAGCGAGTCTCATGCTACAGACATGTCATATCGTAACAACACGTGGACATGCTCATATGATGAGTAAGTCTTATAGTGACACTAGATGATAGATCCATTGATTTTATCCACTAGTCAATCTCTTATCAACTAGATCATAGTTGTGCATATAATCCTTAGACTTGAGGCGATATGTCATCTGACATATCGGCAACTATAGTTTATTACCGCTTACATACCGATGCTATCCAAGTATTGGTGTAAGGCATGTGGTGGATATAATCAGTGATATATTGAGATAAGTGATCACCAAGAAAGGATTCATTAACTTGGGTAAACAAGAAAGGTTCCTTTGACTTCTGGTTGTTCTTAATACTAAAATACTTGCCTAAGGTAGTACAGATTAACCAGGAAGATTTTCTAGTAGGAATCTATTTATCGGGAACTTATTCCAGATAGAAGTCATATGATCTGGCATAAAGGGTTTGACTATTCCGTGACCCTAGCTAAGATCGGGAATCTGTAATGAAGGGATTCGGGTGCGCAACAATTATGATCAAAAGGTCCATGTAATGTCAAGGATACGATTACCAACATTCATTTCTAATTAAGTAGTTGTGATATGTTATGCTAGACGTCACTTACGACTTATGGGACTAAGTGTGCCTTGTAGATTACACACTTGGTGGGAAGAAAAGAGTTTTCTTTATCCCATTGCTAATTAGAATATAAACCTAGTAAGTCACACACCATAAAGCATTTCCCATGGCTTGGTATTAAATCATATTAATGATTAATCAAAGAGTTTAATTAATTATTAATGATGATTGAATTAAACTTGTAAAAAAGACCCGAGCATATCTTGAAGTTTAATTCATAAAGGTATTAATTTAATTATGTCATAGTTTGTATAAGATACAAATGGGCATGACTTAATTGATATGGTTTTGGACAAACAAAAATTAATTAAGCTTTACATGAGATGTAAGCTTAATCCATATTAGTTGTGGTTAATCAAGGGTTAAGAGTGATTCCTACTAATTACTAGCTTGATCTAGTTAACGATTTGACTAGTCAAATAGTCAATTAGCAACTAGAACAAGCAACCTATCTTCCTAAAACACTTTTCCTTAAATTGAGGATTAGTGATTAAAAAGGAGTATGGGTATAAGTATGTTAGTGTGTCATATTTTTCCCTAATATAAGAGATTTTAGGAACTATTCATCATCTTCTCTATCAAGCTAGAGAAAGAAGCTCTCTTGGAGTTAGTGAGAAAAAGTTCTAAAACACCACACCAAATTAGAGAAAGGGAGTTTATCTTCGAAGAAGAGTTCTTCAACCATAAACTCTTCTTCTAACCTTTGAGAAAGGAGTGTGTGGAGAGAAAAAGTCCAAGCTAATCCTTAGAGTCTCAAATTATCAATAAAGGAGCAAGAACCAAAAGTATTTGGGCAACTAAGAGAGGGTTCAAGCTTCTTGGAAGAGAAAAGGAGACACAAGCCTTTGAGAAAGTTTCGGTGTGAGTTGAGCTAGAGGCTTCGCACTTGAGGAGCTAAACCAATGATAGAGTTAAGGTATTTGATACTTCAAACACTCTCCTAAGTTTATTTATGTTTTACACAATAAATTGGTAAAGTATCCCTGAATATGAATATGGGTCCAAACCTAGGTTTAAATGTTCATTAAAGAGTTTAATGAATAACTAAACTTTCCATATTTAAAGAATTTTAGCATGGAACTTGTTTTTACAAAAGTTTTGAAAATAAAAAAATCGAACCATCTCAGTTCGCGTGTTTTCTCGCTTTCTTGCTTCCACTATGCGGCTCGTATTTTTCCTTCATCTACAACTTTGTTTTCATTAATGGCTGCTGCTGCTGACCCAATAATTGTTAGCCTTCATAATGGCCTAACCCTTGGATGTTCCTATAAAACTCCTGTACATACCAAACATTTGTCAGGACCTTTGTCATCCCATAGTGATTCTTCAAGTGGATTGAACCAATCCCAACTAACTTGCAAGGTTTTTTTTTGTTTCCTAAATAGACAGAACCACCATCTATCTTTTCAAAGTTAACACTACAACAAAAATCATTTATTATGATATTCGTGAAACATTTCAAAAAAATAATAAAATGTTATAATAAATTTATACTGACATTTTTTATAAATGTTGGTCAAATGTTATTTAATTCAACATTTAATATTAAAGCAACGTTAGCTAATTTTGTTGGTATCCATCTACTGTAACATTTATAATAAATTATTATAACATTTTTTTAATATTAGTATAAATCATTTAGTGTCATTTATTAATTGTTGTAAAAATTAATTATTAAACAATTTGTTTTATTTAATTTCAACATATAAATAATATCATTATAAAATATTGTCAAATGTTACTGAAAGTTTAAAATGTGTTGGTAAAACATTTTGCTACAACACTTAGTTGTTTAATGATTTTAATATTATAATATATATAAATGTGTCTAAGAGAGAATCAGTAAAAATAATGTATTGCTCCACTAATTATACCTTTAAAGATACATAAAATGAAGTTAATATAGACTTTTAATAATTCATTAATTAAATAATACTTATAAAGTAGAAATTAAGTAAAACGTATGCTATATCTTAGGAATAAATAAATTGGAATACCTATAGGATGTGTAATGAGGCAATATAGACTTTTACTAATTCATTAATTAAATAATTATATAAAAATTAAGTAAAAAGTGTGCTATATATATGAGGAATAAATATATTGGAATACCCGTAGGATTTTTAGTAAAAAAATAGTACAGGAATTATATAAAAAAAAATAGTGTAGGAATATTTACGTATTAGTAAAAGTTATTCCTACAAACATTCATTATTTTTATAATAAATGGAAACTCTTTTAGTAGGATTTTTTTTAGAGTTCTTTTAATAGGATTAGGAAGATTTTCATATAATTCGTACAAGACTTTTGTAAGAGTAGGTAGTTTTTTGGGTTGTTTAAATTGGGTTGCAAACATGCGAGGAGAAGAGTTGGGATGAGTCACATTCATATAGTTGTTTGCTCATTAGTAGTATATTAATAATTTTTTTAGTAGAGTAGTATATTAATAATTAAAAATATGTTTGAGCATCAAATAAATAATTAATAATATATATATATAATTATTTCTAAAAGCACGAGTATATAAATACATAATACAGAAACTATAAAAAAAAAATAAAAGGGAAAAAAGATGTTACAATAAGAATTTACTTTCAAAAAAAGATTGTATTAGAAATTTAAATCAAATAAGAACACTTTTCTGAATTACAAATTTAAATTAAATAGATATATTATAAATAAATGAATAAATTCAATTTAAGATAGGAAGAGTAATAAAAAAATTATAATAATTATTATATATATATATATAAAATAAAATTAATAGAATTAATTTTTTTAGGAAGTGATAATCTCTCCCTGAAATTGGACGACTCCAAGCCACGATATTGGCTCTTACCTGGCATGCGAAGTCGAGCCCTCGACCTCGGAGGAAGGAACTAGGTCTGGACTATGGAAAAAAAGGTTGGAACCTGAACCTCAGATCTCGGATGGATAAAGGGAGCTCATCCTCACATAGCTCATCTTTAAAGAGCATGTCCCTACAGATGTATATAAGCACAACTAAGAGATAGATTCTTATTATCTCTCTAATCCCTACAAACTTGGAATATCTATCTGCTAGCCTACCTTGTAGGACTTGGAGAATTCCAGCAAGTATATAAGCATATCTTAGTCACAAGAAACATATTAATAACTCTAAACCCTAAACTCTTTACGTTGAATCTCTCAATAACCAATTATTAACTTCGACATCAGAGCGGTTGCCGACAATTCACCCTCATAGTCTTTATCTGTCGTTCAGGTTAGCTTTGGAGCTAGTCTTTAGGATCCTATAGTGCTCAGATACATCATTGGTGCAGTGACCGTGGACACGGTTTCAGAGTCAGTCGTTATTTTTACGCTGGCTAATGGTCGGTCTTACAGGCAATCAAGGAAGAATTGATTTGAATAAGGGATTTAATTTATTTTTGCATTTACTAAGAATGGATAATCAAGTTCCCCAAGGGACAATGCCAACTGTCCAATGGAAAAATCTTCCAGTAGTAGGAGCCCCACTGAATCCGCCTTCTGGAGCCCCTCCATTGAACCCAATGGCTACAGGCCTCTCTTAAAACAATTAAGGGGTGAATGGAGGAAATCAAACACAAGGGGCGGAAGGCTTTAATCAGGGCCAGAAGCCTGACTTCAATGATTAAGTGGTGATGTAGAGGATGTACAACTAGTATTGGGATCTTCAGAGAGAGATGGTCGACCTACGCCAATAGGTTCATCATCTCTCACAGGCACAATCTAGGAGCACTGCTCCCTAGGGAGAGGGTCGAAGAGCTCAGAGGCCCAAAGTGCGTTGAGGTGTTGCTTCGGTCTCTCATATCAGGGTAAGCTACAGGACGAGACTCAGAACTTTGTGAAAACCCCACCCTTAACAATAGAAGTCGTGAAAGAGGTCAAAAAGGCATTGGAGAACCTGGGAATAACACAGAAAGTTATGGATTTAGACCTTAAGGGGGAATCCCCTTAGCAAATGCCATCTTGAGGCAGCCCTACCCAGAAGGGTTTGAAAAGCCATAAAGACTAGACAATTACTGTGGGAAGACATGTGCTAGGGCATTTGTGAACAAGTTCAGGATAGAGATACATTCCCAAACATATTAGGATCATGTGCTATGCAGACTCTTCCATACCACGTTGTCAGGACCAGCTGAGGAATGGTATCACAAGCTCACACCAAAGTTAATAACCTCGTTCAAGCAATTGGCAGATCAGTTCCAAACAAGGTTCATGGCTCTAAGGACTAAACCTAAAAAGTCTGCAGACCTCTTCTCAGCCAGGCACAGGTAGAGAGAAAGCATGAGGTCTTACATTGAGAGATTCAACCAAGCTATGGGAAAAATAGGAGAGTTATAATTCGATATATGCTCAACAAGCCCTCATCAGAGGGACTACAAATCAGAGCTTACAAAATAAGCTCTTGGATAAATAGCCACTGACTTGGACTCAGCTTATGGTCATCACTGAGGGGCAATTCAACCTAGAATATGGGCTAGCCAGTCTCAGATCAAAAGGGCAACAATACGCCCCTCCAACTTTACTAGAAGGGATGAGAAAAAAAGAAGAGGGGAGTAGTGGTAATGGCTCAAAGAGAAACAAAGATAGATTTGGTAGACGATTTGAGAGCAGGGGTTCGAACAGAAATAATTTCACTCCCTTATCCTCCACTAGAAGGGAGGTATTAATATGGATAAAAAAGAGTGGGGAGGATGTGAAATGGCCCCCAAGGATGAGTGACTCCTCCCGATCCAGGAGGGATCATAGTAAATATTGTGAATTTCACCGGGATAAGGGCCATGACACTGAAGATTGTGTGCACCTCAAGGAGGAAATAGAAAAGCTAATTCAGAAGGGAATACCTGGAATCATGAGGCATATGAAGTGAGGTAATGAGCCCAAAAGGGAGACAACTAGAGAAGAAAGGCAGGATAATAGAGGCAGGAGGGACAATCCTTCTAAGTAGAAAGAGAGGCAGGTAGTAGGAGTTATATATATGTCATAATGGGGGGAAGCTCAGGAGACGATAGATTGACCTAGAGAAAATGAGTTGTCAAAGAAGTTTGCTCCATTGTCCAAAAAGGCGAATCATGTGCTCAACCCTCAACCCACCCATCTAGTTGGTGCACCATCACATTCTCACAAGAGGATGGACAACATGTAGTACACCCCCACAATGACGCCATAGTTATTCAAGGGTATGTCGATAATTACAGGGTCAAGAGGATCATGGTTGATGATGGAAGTTCTGTGAACATCTTAACTATGGACTGCTTCCAGAAGATGAAACTCAACTTTAAGGATGTGGTACCTATAGCGACACCTTTGGTAGGAATTATTAAACAGCAAGTCTAGTTGGAGGGGTCGATACAGCTGGAAGTCGAGCTTGGGGATGAAGAGCTGACTAAGGCAGTAATAATAGAGTTCATGGTAGCTAATATAACCTTCCCCTATAATATCCTGTTAGGCCTACCTTACTTATACACTACAGGAGGAATAACAAGTACATATCATCTCATGTTGAAGATCCCAAGCATGAGGGGTTAGGTCGTATGCAGAGGTAACCAAGAGACAGCCAGATAAACCTAATTTAATGCATTAAAGGGGTCTATTGAGTAGAATAGTTAGATTTAGAGGAATTACCCATAGGGTAAAACTACATGGAACCTAAAGGGGATGCGGTAAAAGTGACACTAACTGGAGGAGATATACAGGTGGGAGGACAATTGGACCCACCAGTTAAACAGGGCATCAAAGAGACTCTGGAGATCAATCTCAGAGC
>CAOJBK011779239.1:0-11759 GCA_948294925.1 Codiaeum variegatum
TCTTTCAATCTATCTCATAGATTTGAATTCCGAGAATATAAGTGATCTCTCCTAAGTCATATGGTGGAAAAATTTAGGATAAACAGTCTTTCACGTTTAATGAGCACGCTAATGTTTTTATCAATTAATAAACGTCATTCACATTTAGTACAAGTAAAGTGAGTTCTCACTAACTTTGTTGCATAGTAAAGTGAACTCCCACTAACACTGTTGCACAGTAAAACGAGTCACCACTAACACTGTTGCATAGTAAAGTGAGTTAACACTAATACTATTGCATAGATAAGTGAGCTCCCACTAACCTTCTTATACATTTAGACTCCTTTATAAATTTTATGAAATCAAACTATTTGATTGCCTCATCAAAAATAACGAATCTAGTTCCTCGAAGTTTGATTAAGACCATGAAGGGATCTCTTAAGCTTGCACACTTTGGAACTTTATTTAGATTTTCAACTTTTAGATGGTTCCATGAAAATGTTCTCTTAATGTCTCCATTAAGAAAAACGATATTGACATATCATATCAAATCTCATAATCATAGTGCATTGTAGTTGCTAATAAAATTATAATGGATCTAAGCACAACTTTGGAAAGTATGTTACCTAATGGTAAACCCTTTTCCCCATAGCAAAATATTTTTTACTATAATCTTTGCTTTGAACGTTAGGACATCTCCGTGCGCCAATCCTTGACTTGAAATTCCTTTTATCCTATGAGAATCACCCCTCAGGTGGATTTACAAGTCCATAGACTTGGTTTACAAATAAAGTTGTCATGTTTCTGTCTGCGTCAATCTCTCACTTGAAATTCCTTTTATCTCAAGGGAATCATCCCTTAGGTGAATTTACAAGTTTACAGACTAAGTTCACATACATGGAATCCATTTAAATTTCATAGCCTTTGCCATTTTGAAGAATCTATATCTCATATAGTTTCCTCAATTCCGGTGGGATAAACTCTTGATCAACTTCTTCATAAATGAACAACTCTTGTAGAAATCTATGAAGAAACATATATATCTCCGATAGGTGAGATACACTACTAACCCTTCGAGGTCCTTTTGTGTGGATACATCATTAATTGAAAAATTATTCATGGGGTTGATCAATTTTACATGACCATTTTGTTGGATCTCTCTGGATGACACCTCATCCTATATTATCCTCCTATTAGTGTCATTCGCTTGAAGAAACTCTTTCTCAAGAAAAGGACAACCTGGCTAATAACACTTGTTTACCTCTGGAAGTTAATGATAGAATCCTAAACCACCTTTAGCATATCCAACAAACCTTTATTTAATAGATTTCTCATCCAACTGTCTTGTTTCTTAGCCTTTTAAGCCTTTTAATGTGAGCTAACACTCCAAATGTTAACAGACTTCAGACTTGTTGTTGTATCATATCTCATATGGATTTATAGAAACAAATTTGGATGAAATTTTATTAAGGATGTAGGGAGCTACCTCACTTACTAATCTCAATAAAGAAATTTTTAAACATTTATAGTTCATTATTAAATGTATCTTATATCATAGAGTACGATTTCTTTTAGACATACCATTTGGTTATAGTATTCCAAAAGGGATATTTACTATTATGCCATTTGTCTTTTAAAAGTTTCCAAACTTCGTTCTAAAGGATTTACTCCTTCGATGTAATCAATGGCTTTAATACCTTTAATTGTTTATTTTTCAATTTTGTTCATGAATCGTTTGAACTCTTCACACAACTCATGTCTATATTTCATCAACTAAACATACTCTAATCTTTAAAGATCATCTGTAAATGAGATGAAACGCAGTTCATCAAATAAACATACTCTAATCTTAAAAGATCATATGCAAATAAGATGAAGTATAGATACCCTCCTTAATCCATTTCTCTAAATAGATCATATACATCTCATGTATGAATTTAAAATTTCATTTAGCTCTTCCACTTTGTCTAACAAACGGTGATCTAGTCACTTTTGCCTTTGATGCAAAATTCATTAAGTCAGATTATGTTCACTTCCTTTTGTCTAGAATCCCCATGTTCTCCAACCTTAGAATCTTTATCTTTGGCTAAATGGCCTAGTCTAAGAGGCTAAATTAATTTTCAAATTAGGATTAGGTTTTAAACATGGTATTAATATTATTTAAGCTTAAAGTTGTTTTGTTGTTCCATTATCTCATAATAGAAACAATTAAATATAACTCATGTCAATAACTTTATTATAATAACATAGATATTAAAGTCTGAGTTTAAAACTCATACTAGTTATACATATTTCTAGGGTATACACTGCTAACAGGAACATGATGAGTGACAAAGACATTAAGATTTGGGGGGACCCTTAGGTTCCAAAACCTCCAAACTTTAAAATTTAAAGTGCTCCTGCAAACAGAAGTAATCTATTTGGATAAAGGACCTTGTGATTCATCAACGCAGAAAATGGAATATGGAATTGGTGAGAAGCCTTTTTAGTCCTAAGGAGGTTTAAGCAATCTCCAACATTATTGTAGGGCTTGAAAATGAAAAAGACAGACTAGTGTGGCACCATAATAGAAGAGGTGAAGTGACTATCAAAACCTTGTATCACCACCTGATTGAGCAGTCCATTGATCAAGAAAGGAGAACAAGGAGGGTAACAAGCGAAGCGGGACATGGCTATTGGAAAAAGTTGCGGCATATCCCTGCAGTACCAAATGTTATCAAATTTATATGGAGGGCCTCTAGAAACATATTGACAACAAGAGTGAATTTGGCAAGGAGGTACCTTGTACAAAACCCACTTTATCCTGTGCGTAAAGAAGTAGAGAAAACAATAGAGCATGTACTGTTTCAGTGTCAATTTGCATGGGCAGTTTGGTGTGGAAGCAATTTAAGGGTCAGACTTGCAAATCTAAGTACCTGAAATTTTATTGCTATATTGGGACGACTGATGAAAAATCTGGAGAAGCTGAATGGTAGATGGCCGCTCCCTTATGCAACAAACTTGTATTGGCTGTTGTGGAAAAAAAGGAATAGTGTTATATTTCAAACGCTACTCCTAATTGTTTTAATGTTATTGAGAAAGCAAGAATAACTGATGAATATGGCCATATTTTAAACTTATTAAATGCTAATGACTATAACAAGCAGAAGACATTTAAGGAGGAAGCTGTAAAATGGAGTAAGCCGCTAGGAAGAGTCAAAATCAATGTAGATGCTTCTTTTCACTAGACAAAACAGGCTGCTGGAATTACAGTGATAATAAGAGATTACATGAGAAGTTTAATTGATGGCTATCACCAAACGGTGTCATGTTGCTCTCCTCTTCAAGCTGAAGCACTTGCATTGCTAGCAAGTGTTAACAGAGTGATAGCTATGGAGATGGACCACCCTCTTATGCTCTTTATGTGCAGTTCATAATGATAGTTTTTTGTATTTGTAAATTTATCCAATTGTAAGATTAATTAGACAATTACTCATATATTTTGTAAACTGTATTTTTTGTTATATCAGGCAGCATGGCAGCCTGATGTCAGTCTGGGTAGCTAGACAAGCTCTGGCTCATAATATCCCACACGACTGCGTTGCTCCGCCTCCTAAAGCATTGTACAATATTCTGGTTTTTAATTTCAGTAATGAATGATTTCATGGTTTCAGTTCAAAAAAAATTTTTTGATCTTTAGACAATTTAATAATTGTGTACACTTTATAGTACATATATATAAACTCAAGACTTACAATACGAAAGTCCCTGGAGGGTTGATTATTTTACATGTTACACACATACATACGGAAGATATATAGGTGAGAGAGTGAGAATTCCAAAACAAAGTCTAGTCCGCCGTTTGAATTAAAGCAAACCAAGCCAAGAGTTTCATGCCTTTTATAGTGATCATCATATAACATACGTATATATATAAACACTCCATGCTTTCTAATTATAGTATATATTTGGAGTTCCATGGAAATGAGACAATCCAAACCATTAAACAAAGTTGATTATTGTGATGGAACCACAGTAGCACCTGTTGGAAAGGGGAAAAAAAAAGGCAAATAAATTTACCAGAAACAATCTCAAGCCAAGCTTTCTTTTTCGTCCATTGTCCTCAATTCTTTCCTATACATACTATGCAACAAATACTAACCATTTGTCCCTGCCTTTTCTTCTTTTTCTTCATCAACTGTTTTCCAAACAATATCTTTTAGTCCAGCTGTCAGGTTATTGTAGAACTGCAAGCCAATCAAAATGATAATTAGGCTTAATAATCTTGAACCAAATCACACGTCTCTTTTTTTTTTAAAAAAAAAAACATTTTTGCCTGGCCACTCCAGTCCATTTGGGAAGCTCAAATGAACAAGAGAGTAAATTTGAGCCTGGATCTGACTTTTAAGCCATGCAAAGCCCATTAAGCTTATAATATCATTGTTCATATTATTCAACTTGCTACAGTGTCATATTTAAAGGATTGTATCATATTGTCTTTACTTGACAACAACATTTATAACCTGGAGTAGATATGTACTAGCATCACAGCTAATCACCAATTTACTTCAAACCTGAGATAGTTTCTAACAAACTCCACTTTTTTCCCTATATCTTGTTTAATCAAATTGCACACAAGAATAAAATTTTAGCCCCATACCTTGTGAAACTCAAGGGTATCTCCACCTGACTTGCGAAGCTCAACCATATAAAGAGAAGGAGCCACCTCATAGATCTGAATGAAAGATAATATCTCAATAAAGCATGATTTAAAAGAACTAAAAATATCATTTCCTACTGCAGATGATCTATTGGTCTACAATACATACTTCTGTTGCAACAGATAAGTGACCTTTCCGTCCAGTCTTCTCCCCTTGAAGCTTCATCTGATATTAGAAACAGAGTTCCATTCATCAGAAATGACAATTTAACAGTTGATCAATAATAAAACAACTAAAATTCTCAATATCTTTTATTTTTTCTCAATTTGATCTTATTGTACATTAATTAATTAAGGAGCATCATGCAATCAGTAGTCCACTTTATCTAACAACAGCGACAAGACAATTCGTTCAGCTGATGTATTAGGAATGAGAAAAGACTATAAAGAAAATATTTTAATTTTAGACAATCATGTATCAATATCATCTTTCATGGTCCCAATCATGAGTAGCCAAGTGAAAGCAAATATAGATAGCAAGGGCAGCGCTGAAAGAGCAGTCTCTTGACAAAAGACCGGCTGCTAGGTAATCAGACTCATATTCAAATTTTAACTTTGAAGTAACATTGTTCACTTCTGCAAAGTAAATGCTAAATAGCAATTTCAAGCAATTCACACCTTCCAGTCATCTAAAGCTAATATTTGGCATGAAGTCAAAGGTGAGAGGGCATTATTTAGACCACAAGTAGAAAAATGCCAACTGATCTGGTGGGAATTATTGCTTAGGACTCCATTGCAGAAAACATAAAGTTTAGATACAAATATCGATTTAAGCAAAGCTATGGTTATTCCACTAATCCTCTTCAATAAAGAATGGAGAAAAAGAGTGACAAACCTTGAAATTATTTTTCTTTATGTCAAAACCCAAAGGCATTGCAGTAGCTTCAATTTTTGATATTATCTCATTGGCAGAATGTTTGGATGTAAACCTAGTTTCCCGTTTCACAAGTCCCTGGTCAGCAAAGGAAATGCGAACTCTATTAAGCCTGTGTCTATGACTAACTCAGATAGGAATAAATACCCAAAGAGGAATGGCACATCAAAGTCAAACTACAGACTACATGATATACTACCAGCTATATTATCTGACATGCTCTAAAATATCAAAATCAGTTGACCAATGGTCATAAGAATAATCTCGTTGCTTTTTCACCAAAATTGAGAACATCTCAAACTTGGTGCATTACAAAAATTTAAAGAACATTTAAGAAAACATGATGAACATGTACCATTTGTTTCTCAAAAAGACTACTGAGGTTGAGACCCTGAGATGTAGAGATAAGTTCAAATGCATTCATAGTCACAGGTGCCACAGGTCCTATAGGAGCTTCTCGTCTCTCCACAACAAGGTTTTCATCCTGTCTGCCAAGAGTAAAATCAAGTACACACCAGACAAAAATAACAAGAAACACAACCAAAATATCAGTATTTTACCCCTGATTCCTCGAAGATACAGTTCACATCATCAAGACTAACATCAGCTTGTTCAAAAGTAGGCGGCTTGTACCCTTTCTTAAACCATTCATTTTCAATAACCTCAGCAATAGTGATACGCTGTTGCATAGAATTGGCATTAAAAGTAAATTCAGATATGCCTGATGCTGTGATGTAACATCGACTTGAACTTATATAATATGTATATACATACAATAATGAGATTAAAAGAAAAGGGAAGAGAAGAGGGGAGGGGAGGGGTGTGGACATACCGTCAAAGGATTTGGATCCAGAATTCTTTTTATGAGTTTCTTTGCACTCGAGGAGAACCATGGAGGACATGTGAAGTCTGCCTTGAATATCTGCAATCACACAAGAACCAAAGGTAGCCGGCTTTAAATTAACACACTGGTTATAAAGCTTTACAAGAGCATGGATAGACCAAACCATGACAAACTCCCATTTTACAAGGGCAGAGAATCAGATATGGACCTATTTACCATCCTATAGCTATTTGAAGTTCTGGTACATCAGAGTTCTAGCATCAAATCAAACAGCAACAACTATCACATTGGAAAGTACACTGGTGACTTCCTCATGATTGGTTCATTTGTATTTATTAAGTTTATTTGTATACTTAATGTGTCAGGCTAATTTTAGACAATGTTATTTGCTGCCAAGTTCGTTATAGTACGTACAAGTCATGCACAAGTCAGGCTAATTAGATCTCAAAGCAGACGTCATCAAATGAAAAGTTGCAATAGCTTTTGAGATAAGATCACTAAGATCCAAACCAACATCCATCAACAGATTCAACACTATTTTTTGTCAGAAAGAAACATCCTGATTGCCAAGAGACATGCGAACAATGGAATCATAAGACACTATATTATACCATTTGCTGCTTCCAGGAAACAATTGTAACCTGGAAAAAGTAGCATAGATCAATTCAACAGGCCTTTCCATAATGACTGACTACCTCACAGTAATAGCACTCCGGGTCTAACTTCTTCTCTAAATTAGACTGTTTGTTAGCAGTCAATATTTTCACGGGTTAAATAGTGGGACCCTTGAGAAGGAAAAAACATTCAGGATCTTCATTAAATTTCCATTTATAAATCACAACAATTTCACAGAAAATATTCTCACCAAAATCCTTGCACATGATTATAATTTTCTATTTACTTTTTGAAGTTGTCTCAAAAGCTTATTCATGCACAACACAAAATAAGTTGTGAGAAATGGTTGAACTTGTCACCTTTTTATAAAGAGCCATGAGGTTGGACTCTTCAAAAGGCAAGTAACCAGCCATTAAAACATAAAGGATCACGCCACATGACCATAGATCTGCCTTAGCTCCATCATATCCTTTATTGTTGACTACCTAGAAAATAGAAGCACCAAATAAATAGGAAAAAGAGAACAAAGATAGATAAGGCAAGAATAGATGAATTGCAGAAAAACAGTGGCACACCTCTGGAGCAACATAATTTGGTGTTCCGCATGTAGTGTGAAGTAATCCATCTTCCTATAAATTCACGGAAACCAGTCATGAGTTTTGGTAAAAAAAATGAACAAGGGAAAGCTGATGCTCAGTAAACTGATTAGCCACTCATTTACAAATTAAACAAAATCAAGTGCAGAGTATACTCAGGCAATGAAGTCATTGCACTCACACGAACTTGTTGAGGCAGTGCACTTAAACCGAAATCCGAAACTTTAAGAACTCCACTGGCATTGAGTAGCAGATTTTCAGGCTGTGATTCACAACCACATAAACTTTCGTATCTTAGATAGCAAATAAAGCAATTACTTATAGTAATAAGAAAGAAGTGCACCACCTCTAAAACTAAACCAAAAAGAAAAAAAGAGGTGTAACTAGAGAGTAACGTTAATAAATCTTGAAACCTTTAGGTCCCTATGGCACACTCCCCGGCTATGACAGTAATCTACAGCGTTGATAAGTTGCTGAAAATACTTTCTTGCTTCATCTTCTTTCAACCTACCTTTACTAGCCTGATCCAAGGAAGTAGCACAAAAGATTAGTAAATAAACATTTTGTACAACGATTGCAAAGCATACGACTTACAATTTTGTCAAAAAGTTCACCACCAGTAACAAATTCCAAGACAATATATATTTTTGTCTTGCTTGCCATCACCTGCGAGAGGAAGACTACTAGAATTCAGTTATGTAACCAAAGAACAGAAAAAATGATAGCTACATCAAATAAGTTGAAAGTAGCCTCCAAACCTCATGCATCCGTATCACATTAGGGTGTCTAATTAGTTTCATTGTTGATATTTCACGTTTAATCTGCAAAAACAAAACCAAATACATATCCTTCTTTATCATTGTAATCTTCAAAACAGGGATAAAAGGCAGTGCTTGCCTAGCAAAAAACAATCTAAATTCTAAATACCAAATAATTTTGTTTTTATTAATTAAGGAAAAACTGAGAAATAATGGTAATAGAATAAAACACTAGCTAACAGTAATTAAAAAGGAAAAAAGTTAATAATGGCAAAACGACAGGGGACGATAGTTGACTTTTCCCCAGTCGATTTTCCGGGCAACCAAACAGCGATGAAACGGAAAATGAAGAAAATGAATTACCTGGCCAATCATTTTATGTTTGAGAACCTTCTCTTTGTCAAGAATCTTAATGGCAACATTCTCTCCAGTATCGAGATTCCTAGCAAACTTGACTTTTGCGAATGTTCCTTCTCCTAGCGTCCTTCCCAATCCGTATCTTCCTACACGCGTGGTACTCATTCCATTATTATTCCCTCGAGAAGTCATTTTCCTTTTCTCACTCTCACTTTCTTTGAAAAAATTTGTATATAAAAAAAAATTCAGATCCTCCGGTTGTCAAAACCTCTTCTTTTTACAGGGTTGCCACACCTGAGACTTCACCACTCTCATCTTCCCTTTTCGATTTCGAAATTCAATCAAATAGCTAACAAAAAAAAACTATTTATAGAAAGCCCACACAAAACCCTAGACTTCTATAGCAATCTTCAAATCAAATTTATTTTTTTATCTATTATGGAAATATTCAATGTCTCCAAACACAAATAAAAGGAAAAATAATTAACGATTCTATCAAAAATAAAACCCATATATCTTGAAATAAAATCAAATAAAAAAACAGATTTTGAAGATGAAAAAACACTAGAAATTTTGAATAAGAAGGTTGGAAGATTGAAAATAATTGATGGAATTTTGATGCTCCCCTGGTTACCCAAATTTTGTTATATCTGAACTGAAAGGCTGAATCTTTGAGGCAAAAACTGATTATAATCAGTGCACAGGCGGGGAAGGCGTTATCTGTCGATTAAATATTCTTTCTTATTATTTATTAGTATTTGACGCATTAGGCAACAATTCATTCATCGGACTTTTCAAATCAGTTCCGTGTAATAATAATAGTAGTAATAGATTAATTATTCAACAGCTCCACGTTGTTTCTTTTTTTTAGCCTTCTATTCCAATGTGCGTTCAATTTTTTTAGACAACAGTCCGTTTGGTACATAATCCTTAGGGTTACTTTTAATTCTAGGCTTAGTTAATCCATACAATTATTTAAATTAAACTTTGTTTGGTATAAAAAGTAGATTAATAAATGAGATAAATTATTTTAGGAAATAATCGATGGTGATACGTGTGGATTTGTCATGCCGTTAGAGTTTGATTGCTTTAGTTGAATTGGAACTGTCTGCATAAAGAAAACACTCGTTATGGGTGGCCGGACGTGTTCGGCAATAACCTTCGACTCTCAAGTCAGAAATATATTAAGATTGAAAGCTCTTAATAATGGATCTTAGTTTATAGTTTTGCCTTATATGTGAACATCACCTCTTATGGGATATTGAATGTTATATTTATAAGGTGAAAACCCTATTAAAGGGACACGTGCCAGCTCCGTGTACATTGCAGTGTACCTCTCTATGAGGTTTGTGACACCTGTTTCCTGTGAACTCGAACCTCCGAAAGCTAATAAGACAAATCCTGGTGAATGCTTGGGGTTCGGATAGAACCAGTGTGCTCTAAGGTTCGAGTAGAACCAAGGTGCTCTAAGGTTTGGACAGATTATGAATAGATAGTTGGAGCCGAATTATATCAATGTTGAGCGATTTCATGTGGGGTTAGTAATCTCATAGGATGAGAATTACTAGAGACATAGGAGACTAGATATTAGTTAATATTTATCTAATGAGATTAGTAAGTCATAGAATTATTAAGTCTAACATTAATCCTACATACCAAACATAGTGTTATTTACTAATGCTTTGGATTAGTTAAGTAATCCTATTAACCTCACTTTAAGAGGCCGTTAGAAACACTAAATTTCATATATGCTCTCTAAAATACAGAAAGAATTTCATTTAAGATGTTGTCGGACTTGCCCTAATTTAATTAGTATTCCCCTCTATTTAAAGTTATTTAAGGTTTTTAAAGTTGAATTTTTTATTATTAATTTTTTTCTCAATAATATTACTAAAAACCATAAAAAGATAATAATATGAAAATATTTTTTATAACGAATAAAATGATATCATTTCATATTGTGAATCAATATTTTTCATTGAAAAAATAACGGCCAAAGTTTTTTCCACTGTTGCAAAAATGACCTTTTATGTCGGAAAAATATATAACTGACATTAAAAATGGTGGAGTAGCATAATTATTAATAAGTTAAAGTATTTATGTCATTAATATTAGAATCGACATATGTAGCATTTTTACGTCGGTTATAGTATTAACTGGCATAAATTATTTGGTAAATTTTGCTTTCATATTTATTTAGATATTTACGTTAATTTTGCTTTCATATTTATTTAGATATTTACGTTCATTGAATATAAACCGGCACAGTAAATTGTTCCCAAATCACTGAAAATAACAGTCGCATCCTTAACTTTCTATTTCCCTTTCATTATTTGCTTTTTTTTTGGTCAAACCTTCCCATTACCCTAAGCTCATCGTGGAAATTTATATTTCATCACATTTTCAGATGATCTTTCAAGGTTAGGGCATCTTTATTTGATGAAATATAAGCATGAATCCTTTGAAAAGTTTAAAGAATTCAAGTAAGAAGTTGAGAAACAAACTGGAAAAAGTATTAAGAATCTTCTATCAGATCGATGATACGAATACTTAAGTATGAAATTTAACAACTTCTTAAAGGAACAAGCCATAATATTACAGTTGACTCCTTTCGGAACACCACAATTAAATGGTGTTACCGAAAGGCGAAACTATACCCTATTGAATATGGTACATTTCATGATGAGCTATATCGATCTTCCTATCTCCTTATGGGAATATGCACTTGAGACATCTTCTTACATCCTAAATAGAGTCCCATCCAAATCTATTCCCACCACTCCATATGAGATATGGCATGGTAGAAAGCCAAGTCTTAAGCATGTTAAGATTTGGGGCTGTCCAGCACACATAAAAAAGCTGAGAATAGAAAAATTGAAAGAGAAGTCTATTAAAGGAAGATTTATTGGATATCCTAAAGATGGTTTAGGATATTGTTTTTATCTTTCCACTGAGCAAACAATTGTTATTAGTTGAGATATCATTTTTCTTGAGAAAGAGTTTCTACAAGAATATGGCAAAGGTAGGGAGATAATAT
>CAOJBK011780825.1:0-13788 GCA_948294925.1 Codiaeum variegatum
GAGGAGCTGATCTCCATGAAAGATTCTCGTCTTGCCTATAAAATGGCTCATTCTTTACATCTGGCTAAAGGCAAGAGCTGACGAAAGACTATCCTAATTTCGATATCAATTGTGATTTGACCAACCTCTATCTTTAAGTAAGTATATATTTTATTTTAAAGTATTTTACTTGTTTGACCTTGTATTTCCCCTTTATTCTCCAATTATCTCTGCAACACATTCCCATTTTTTATTATGTATGTGTGCGGGTTTTGGAGATGACCGTCGATGACCATCTAAAATGGGAGCATGTCGGGACTCATTTGAAAAGTCAGCATGACTCTTTTCAGAGTCGCTTTGAGGAAGAGAGAAAGGTCACCGAAGAGCTCCATACCCAAATTTAGTCTTCAACTGAGCTTCTTGAGGAGGAAAAGACTTAGAGGACTTTGCTTCAAAAGGAGCTTGATTCCGAGAAGGCTAAGTATGAATCCTTGGATCGGGATGTTGCCAAGCGAATTAAAGATGTGAAGGCAACAGAAGGCTATGCACGACTGCTTGCGGATTATTTAGACAAGGTTGTTATTTTTGTTGAGAGTCACTTTAAAATTGGTACTTACTCCTTCTTGGATGAGATTAGCCCTAATGAGTGCCTCCTTGATTTGGGTTTCCAACCAAAGACTATTGAGAAGACTCAGGATGCTCCTTCTCGAGATACTCACCTTGCCACCCCCCCCATGTGGTTACTGACTAGGCTCAAGAGATGGACTCTCATGTTACCATTCTCACTGAAGCAACTCGTGATGGAGGAGCTGTTTATCTAAAGACCAATACCACTACTTTATGTCTTTGTAGTATCTTAGTACCTTCTTAGTTTATGTTGGACTATTTTCACTTTATGTTTATGTTCTTGTTGAACTTTTTTTTTTCTTTTGGTTGTATGTCGTGCGGATGTTGGACTTCTTAGGATTCTTTGTTCTTTTGGACTTTGTGTTATGTGAATATTGAATTTCTTGAAATTTTCTAGGTTTGTAACTTTAGAAGTCGAATGCTTGAATTTGTTGATTTGATTAAGTATGTAGTTGTGCTTCATACTATCATACTCTTTCTCCCTTTGATGGTTGTTGTTATATGAGCTTGGTACATGCTTTTTTTCAATTGCTCTTAGAAATTTATCATGTTACCCCTTGGATTTGAACAAGATACTTTATGATTATGCTAAGTGAGTTCCCTCTTTAGAATTTTTATGCATGTTTTATTGAGTAATTGAGCTAGTTCTCATTTCTTTAGCTATCTTCTACTTTTTCCTTCAATTGATGTCTTGTTTTAGTGGAATGGGAGAGCTTGGGTCACCGTTTTGTGCTTGTGGAGACATCTCAATGGTGTCATTTTAAGACCCATAGGCGAGTTGAGTCTTGTATCATTGTTTTGCATTTTGTTAACAAATATCACCATTTTGGGAAGTGTTGGTGAGATGGCCTCCTTGGGCTACCGTTTTGAGCTTTAGCAAGCGACCCGCATCTGTCATTTTGGGATATTTAGGCGAGCCACCTCCAAATTGCCATTTTATGCTTGTTGAGTATTTTAGAGTCACTGTTTTGAAGCACAATGGGCAAGTTGAAGTGTTGAATCGCCATTTTCATGCTTTATTGGGTGATCCATGGTTTCCATTTTGAGAGTTAAGGGTGATCTCTCATTGAGTTGCCATTTAATGATTGTGACGACATCTCAAGGGTGCCGTTTTGGGGCCTAGGGGTGAGTCGTAGCTACAATTATGTTTTATGCTAGTAAGGTCACCTCTAGGATGCAATCGTGAGGTGTTAAGTGAGTTTGGCATTTGTCGCTATTTTATGTTTTCTACAGTGCTTCAAAGGCACATTTTTGAGATTCAAGGGTGAGTTGAAATAGTTGTTGTCATTCTATGTTAGCCCATGCTCCTCCATAGCTTTATTTTAGCAAATGGGGCAAGATGGAGGTTAGCAATGCCATTTTATGCTCACCCATGCTCCTTCATAGCTTCATTTCAGTAAATGGGGGGAGCTAGAGGTACGCAACATCATTTTATGCTCACCAGGAGTCTTCAAGGGTGTCATTTTAAGGCTTAGGGGGGGACTGAAATTGAGATGGTCATTTTTTACTTGTCCAAACTCTTAGTTATGTCATTTGGATTAATAAGGCAGTACGAGCCCATTATTTTCATTTTTTCATTTCATAGGGTGGCTTGAAGCTTCCTATTTTGAGAACCAACGACAAGCTTATACCACTTGTCTCACTATTTATGGTTTTAACATGGAAGGGAGCTGCCTTTTTTGAACCATAGGCGAGCTCAACCTTCTTGTTCTTCATTTTATGGCTTGAGCAGTGGAAGGGAGTTGTCATTTTGGTCCATAAGGCGAGCTCAAACCCCTTGTCTCGTCTTCTACACTTGTTCCTTTTTTTAAGGGCAATGTCATGCTTTGACTTAAGTAACCGATGATGAAACATCTATCATTCTATCGGTTACCTTTATATTTATATTACCTTATTGGTCTTTGGAGGCTCCTTCCTTAGGTTGCCTTATGGTTTTAAGATAGCTTTCCGATAATGCTTTTGCTTGCATTTGGACTAGCTATTCTTAAATTCTTATACTTCGTTCTCATTGAACCTTTCATCCTATTAATTTTTTGCGTGCTACTCTTTATTAGAGCTCGCCCTTCGTGTGCACTACAGATTTCTCAAAATAAATTATGTTGAGAGTATTGGGTCCTTTCATATTTCTCATTTTCTTTAAACTTTTAGATATTGGCCTAACTCAAACTTTTTCGAGTGCTAAGTGTCTTTGGCTTTATTCCCTCATATTAAAGTTAGAGTGCGGATCCCAATCTCCAATATGTGCTATGTTTTTATTATTTCTCATCGACTTTAACAAGGTCAATGTAGAATCATGGATTAAACATTCAAGATTACTCACAATCTCTGAAAAGAAATTTCATTCATTGATGTTTCAATAAACATATTTCATAAGCTGCCAAGACTCAGTAGGTGCACCCGACTATCCCAACTAGGTTGGAACCACCTTAACACCCTTATCATTTGTCTTGGACTTACAATACTATTTACATCAATGTCTAAAAAAGTGAAACTTACATGAAAATGGAAATACTAACTTAATTCAAATGACATAAGTACTAGAAATCATAGAAAATATTTTCTTAAGGTTGTTGGCATTCTAAGTGTGGGGGAGGGTCTTTCTATCCGCATCTTCTAGTTGGTATGCTCTCAGCCTTAATAACTTTGCGATTTTGTACGGACATCCCAATTAAGATCGAGCTTCAGCTTCCCCACACCAGCATTTCCTTTGACTATCTTTGCTTTTCTCAATATAAGGTCCCCTTCCTTGAACTTCTATGATGCACCCTTCTATCATGGCAGCGTAACATTTTATATTTATAGGAGGTGATTCTTACATAGGCTTAGTCTCTTAGCCCTTTTGCCAGGTCTTGGTTAGCCCTTCATTCTTTTTCTTGATTGAGTTGTTCCACGAACTCAACTCGAAAGTTAAGCTGGCCAATTTCCACCAGTACGATCGCCTCAGATCTAAACATTAGTGAAAAAAAGGTTTCTCTAGTTGGATATCTTAGAGTTATTCTAAAACTCCACAATACATTGTATAGCTCTTCCGCCCACCAGCCTTTCTTATTCTTCAACCTCTTCTTTAAGCCTTGCAATATTATTTTGTTGGTCACTTCAACTTTCCCATTAGTTTAACGGTAAGCCACTGAAGAAAATCGAAGGTGTATATTCAGCCCTGAGCATAGGGACTTGAACTGCTTAGAGTCAAATTTCCTTCCATTATCAGTAATTATGACTTGGGTTGTCCCATACCTACATATGATAGCTTTCCATAAGAACTCCATTACTCTATTATGAGTAATAGTACCTACATATGATAGCTTTTCACAGGAACTCCGTTACTTTATTTTGAGTAATAGTTGAGACTAGCTTAACCTCTGGCCACTTTGAAAAGTGTTCTATATCCACAATAAGGAACCTTTCCTGCTTTGTTGAAGGTGGAAAGGGTCCTAGGATATCTATCCCCCACTGGACGAAAGGCCAACATGCCTCTATGGGCGATTGCAAGGTAGCCAGTTGTCGAACAACATTAGCATGAACTTGGAACTTTTTTGTTTTGCCATTTCTTCTACATCACCTTTGATGGAGGGCCGGTAATATCCATATATAAACACTTTCCGAGCCAGAGTTAAGCTCGCCTCATAGGCTCCGTAGATCCCCTCGTGGATTGCCTTTAACACATATTGTCTAAGCTACTTAGGTATGCACCATAGTAAAGGATGTGTATTGGATTGCCTGTATAGGTCACCCAAGTACCAATTATACTTTTTTGCTTTCTCAATCAGTCGTTTGACTTCCTTCTTTTCCTCTGGCAGTTTCCCATCAGCTAGCCATTCTACTATGGTCTTCATCCAACTCCCCTTCCTTTCAATGGTTCTAACTAAAATCCCCTTGTGGAACTTGGATCTCTTGACCACCGTTGGGATATTATGCAATAAGTACATCTTTCCACTTGCAATCGCCTTAGCAATTTTATCAACCTTCTTTGTCTCTTCTCTTCCCACCTAGTTGATTGTCCACCCAACTTGCACCATATTCTTTAGCATGTCCGAGTAAGACCTTAAGAGATCTTCCTTGACATTAAAGTTTCCATTTAACTGATTAACCAACAATTGGGAATCACTAAAAATGGTTACGGTATCCATCCTAACTTCCTTTGCCAAAGATAGGCCATTTATCAGTTCCTCATACTCAGCTTCATTATTCATTAATTCAAAGTCTAACTTCACTACATATTTGAATTCCAACTTATGGGGTCCTTCAAAATGATCCCGAACTTAGATCCTTCCTTACATACTGCCCCATCCAAGTATAACTCCCAAGTTTCTTAAATTGTTGGATTTCTTTCTTCTATAAGAGTTAGCTCAGCTATGAAGTCACCTAGGACTTGTTCCTTTATTGACTTCCAAGGCTCATATCTAACACCATAGGTTCCCACTTTCAAAGCCCATTCAACTATCCTACCCGAGGTCTCAGGCTTTTTCAATATCTTCCTTAACGGCATATCAGTCTGGACTATCACTTAATGAGATTCAAAGTAGTGTCGGAGTTTTTGAGTAGCCATATATAGAGTCAGGGCGTGTTTTTCTAATATTGGGTATCTGGGTTTTGCTTATTGTAGAACTCGACTTACATAGTAAATTAGGAATTGTTTAATCCCTTCTTCCCTTATGAAGACTGCAGCGACTGAGTTAGACATTACGGACAAGTACAAATATAAATCCTCCCTAGGTATAGGCCTACATAAAAAAGGTAGGGTGGAGAGAAAGATCTTCAGTTGTTCGAAGGATCTCTAACATTCTTTAGTCCACTCAAATCCCTTTAAGCCCTTTGGAGTTAAAAAAAAGGGCTGACATCTTCTAGCTGAGCAAGAGATGAATCTACCCAATGTTGTGATCCTCCTATTCAACCTCTAAACCTCTTGTATGCTCATGGGAGGTTTCATTTCTATGATAGCCTTGATCTAGTCAGGATTGGCTTGATTCCTCTTTAGGAGATCATTTATCTAAGAAATTTTCTTTCCGGGACTCAGAATACCATTTCTCCATATTTAACTTGAGCCTATAGGCTTTTAGAACATCAAATGCAGCTCAGATATCCTCATGATGATCTTTAGCCTTCCAACTTTTTATGATCATATTGTCGACATACACCTCAACTATTTTCCTAATCTGCTCTTTAAACATCATGTTGACCAGTCTTTGGTATGTTGCCCCTACATTTTTTAAGCCAAACAGTTTCATCTTATAATAATACATCCCTTGGTCTGTCACAAAGGCAGTCTTCTCCTCATCTTTCCAATCCATGTGTATCTGATGATACCCCAACTTTGCATCCAAAAATGAATAGAGCTCATGTCTTGTGGTGGAGTCGACCAACTGGTCTGTACTCGGAAGCAAATATGGGTCTTTTAAACAAGCCTTATTCAAATCCATGAAGTCCACACACATTCTGAATGTTCCATTGGGTTTCTTAACAAGCATCACGTTCGTAAGCCACTTTGGGTAATGGACTTCTCTTATGACCTTTGTTGCTAGCAATTTCTCTAACTCTTCAGCTATGGCCTTTTGCTTTTCTGGGGAGTACTTTCTTTTTCTTTGCATGACTGGCTTCACATCATGATTGATGCTAAGTCTATGTATAATAACTCTCGGATCAACCCCTTCTAAATCAACAGTGGACCATGTGAACACATTCAATTCCTCCTTTAGAATAGAGCTATTCCTTTTAACACTGATGGTTTCATTTTAGTCCCAACTATGAGTTGACTCTTACCGATGTGGATCTTGTATGTCTCACCACTGGGGTTACTAGACATCTCACTTGGGGGGGGAGAGCTTCTTCTAGATGCAAGGCAGGTGTTGAAGTACATTCACCTAGCTGTTTCTTGACACCCCCAATCTATTGCCAATCCACGTAGAGTGGGGATTTTAGTTGTTAGATGACAGATGATCGGTATGGCACCAATCTAGTAGAGGTATGACCTTCCCAATAGGAAGTTATAATAAAAAAGAATATCTGCTACCATGAACACAGTTGTCACCTCTTTACAAGTTCATCATCCTCTAAATCAACCTTACAGCTCCTTCAATTTTCATCGTTTGCTTTCCAAGTCCCACCAAGGGTGTAGCCATAATTTTTATGTCACGCTCTTGCAACCCCAACTTCTTAAAGACTTCCATAGTTACTCGGTTCATAGAGCTACCATCGTCAACCAGGATGTTACTGACCCTGAAATTGTTGTTGTACCCCTTGATCACCGAGGCATCATTTTGTGGATGCTGAACATGCTTTACATCCTCTTCAGTGAATATGATCGGGCTCAAAGTGAATGGGTGAGAAGATGGTGTGGCTTGCCTCTGGCTAATCAAACCCACCACGTAGGGAGAGTTCATGTCTCGTGCTGCTTTTTTCCTTTGGGTCAAGCTTTCTCCACCATAGTTTCCCCCAAAGATGACTTTGATTTCTCCCGGTATACGCCTGTCTCGGGATTTATAATCATGTTCATCATGTCGTCCCTTATTTGAAGTTTTCTCTTCCATCTCTCTCCTTTTCTTAACCAACTTCGTCACTCCTAAGACTGTCTTTTTTTTTTATCAACTTTTTAATTTCTTCCTTTAAGTTCCAACAATCCCCGTATCATGCCCTTTATCCTGATGGAATCAGAGTACTTGGAGCTGTCCCACCTATTTTTGAGGTATTGCTCATTTTCTTGGTCCATTGGACACTTTCTCAGGTTTTCTTGATCCATATGAGCACATTGGATCGGGAAGTATAGAGTGGAGTGATTTTCGGGGTTTAACCTTTTCATCTTTACACTTCTATGGTTGCTTCCTCTCTTGCTTCCCTGATCACATTTGTCTGCATCTTTTTTCCTTGAATTGCGCTCCTCTAGCCCTTGAAACCCCTCCTCCAATCTAATTTGTCCCTAAGCTACAACCATGATTTCTTCTAATGATTCTGGTTCTTCCTCCAAAAGCTTCTCTTGTAGCCCCCTACTAGTTGTGTTGTTCAATAAGGCTGAGTAGGCTATGGGGTATTGCAGATCTTCTTCCATGTTAACCTCCTTATCAAACCCCTCGATGTACTCCTATAGACTTTTCCCACTTTTTTGCCTTATTATCTTGAAATCCGTAGAGACTTTAGTGTACTCCATGGAAGCTATGAATCTAGCTTGGAATGCCTTGGATAATTGCTTGTAGCTTTTGATGGAGTTGGGTTAAAAGACAAGTACCACTTTTATGTTATCCCTTTAAGGGTATGAGGGAATAGCTTACACAAGATATGGTCCTTGTAAGTTTGAGCATAAATACATGTGTGAAACTTGTTCATATGGTTTGTAGGACATGTGGTTCCATTGAAATGGTCATAATAAATGGGCATCTTGAATTTTATGGGATATTCTTTCTCCAGGATAGCATTTGACAATGGAGACTCAGTGCTATGACCAAAGTCTCGCAACTTTTCTTCAATGCCTATTCTACTCAATACCTTCTACACTTGCTTATCAATGTCATTGGCATGTCTAGCTGGAGTTTCTCATTCGGAGCTTCCAGTCTCATCTGAATCACTTTTTTCTACCTTTTTTCCTTTATTTTGAGCACTGGCACTCCTTACTGAAGTCTTTTCCCTAAGAGCTCGGGATAGTGTCTCATTCCTTGCTGCCACTAGAACTACCATCTCAAGTGGAAGTGGTTGGGGAATTTGGCTCATCATTTGCCTCAAGTCACCTATTTTCTGCCTCAGATCTTCTTAAGCATCAAACAATTGTTACACTACAGCTGAGTTTTTGAGGTCTGGAGTTGATTTATTGTCGAAGCTTGCCTACCTTAATGAGGGTTTGGGGGAGATTTTGGTCTTTGCCCTCTTGGCACTCCTTGTTGATTGGCTGACGGCTGGCATGGCTCTCCCTCTTGGCCAGGTTGTCCACCACTGTCTCCTCCACCTGGTGCTAGTTTTCTCAGTGGTGGATCGATTGATTGCCTTCTGTGCTTCGCCTCTCGGTCTGTAGGCCCACCATCTCCTCTTGGGATATGATTTCTCAGTGGTGGGTCAACTTGTTGTCTCCTACACTCTGCCTCCCGATCCATCTGCTCCCTCCTCTGATCATTTTGGTTCAAGCGTCCATTTGGCTCCTCCAGAAAGAGGTTCAGTCGTAAGTTCAAGTCCAAACTCAGTTGAGAATTTTGCATTGTCACTGATAAATCAAACTAGACACGAAGGTGTGTCTACGCTCACCACACCAATGGTTTTTCAGTTCCTGCTACATTCAATCTGTCACATCGGACTTAATCGTCAGTCTTCTGGCAAAACAAAGGTTAGAGGGTTCCAAGCCGATTGCTTAGAGGGTCACTCTGATGCTTAAGTCAATCAAGGTCTTTTGAAGAAAATATAGAGAAAGTAGAAAAGAATAGTCATTAACCTTTACCTCTATTTTCCTTTCCCTTTTTTATACTAAGGTCTGGAGCGGTTACTCCTCCACTTTAGGTGGAACGTAAGATTATGGTTATGGTAGTTCCTAAAATCCATGATAATAGAAGTCGTGGGTTTGTAACCACTTTAGCTGAAGCCACTAATCTGCCTATTTGAAGGCAAGGCTACCTTCGAAGCAACTAGCCCAAGTAAGCAGTGACTATTCCATGTTGAATATAGATAACCATGTTGGGGTGTGGCTATCCTAAGTATAAATAACCTATGCTGAGGAGTGGTTATCCGAGGTGAGGATAGCCTAAGTTGAGGTGTGGCTATCCGAAGCGTGGATAATCCATGTTGAGGTGTGGTTATTCTAGGTGATCTATAGTTGCTCGGGGTCACCATGTTGAGTCATGTACTATCAGAAGTAACACTCAATTTAATTCCCACCAATTTGATATTTAAAAAAATATAATGATAAATGAATATTAAAAAAAAAGTAAAAAATTCAATTAAATCATTGAAGAATAAAATTTAAAAGTGGTTAACTTTTCCACTAATTTGATTTCAATTAATGTGTAATACTTTTTTTCTCTTTTTGCCGAATATGTAATTCATTTTTTTAATTACTAGTAATTTTAAACTTGAAATTGAAGCACCGGCTCTCTTGTAGCTTTGTGGTCTTGGCTCAATTTTCAAGGCCCACGTAGCACAGGTTCGAGTCTGGTGCAGAGGAAGAGAGAGAAGAAGAGAAAGTTGAGGTATTTCAAAATACCTTTCTTTTTACTAATTAAAAAAAAACAACTTTTTTTTTTAAAAGAAAAAGACTAGGCTTAATTTAAATCTAGACTTTTTAGATTATGAAACAATTTTTTTAAAAACTATTAAGCTCCTAATTCAATTCAAAATACCTTTCTGTTTACTATTTTTTTTAAAAAAAAAACTATTTTTTGTGTTTAAAAGAAAAAGACTAAGCTTAATTTAATTATAGACTTTTTAGATTATGAAACAATATATATATATATATATATATATATATATATATATATATATATATATATATATATATATATTAAGTTACTAATTCAATGATAATATTTTTTATTTTTCTTGACTTGTGCTTTTTTTTTTTTTGCTCAAACAAAATAGCTCATTAAATTCAAATTTTAAGCTACTAAATAGACTTGATAGAAAAAGAAAGAAAATTTTTGTTTTATGAAATTTTAAATGATAAGAAATAATCTACACTTTTGGCTTTTAAAAAATAATCTAAAAAACTTTTATTACTTTCAATAATTTGTATATAAATTTTTATATATGTATACCATTACTGAAAAATTCATTTCAAACGAGTCCAATAAGGTTTAGCTAACATAAATATCAGCCTAGATAAAATTTAAATCTATCGAAGAATTCTCTCTTGTAAAAGAAGACAAGATAGTCTTAAAATAATATTTATCTAAATAGAAGTTTATATCAGTTTACATCTCTTACTTCGATTATGTCGATCCAAGACTCTATATAAAGCTGCAAATCTTCATAATTCGAGATCTTATAGTATTATTTCTCCTTTCCTCTATTCTATTTTTTTTTATTATTTATTATGTTTTTTCATAAGCAGAGGTAGATCCAAATACAAATTAAGATGGTCAATTGCCTCAATAAAATTTTAGATCTCAATCTAAATTATTCATATATGTTAATTTTAATTTTAATTTTTAGCTTTTTGTTCCTAATAAATTTTTAAAATTTTCCCTTTAAGACAAATTAAGAGGTTAATAAATTAATTAAAATTTTATAATTTTTTTAATCATATAGTAAATAATTGTGTTGCTAAAAGTTTAATATTTAAAAAACAATAATGATTCTATTAAAAAACTTAATTTAAATAAATTATATCGAATACAACACTCAATACTTAATTTATGAACTCAATTTCTGTCAAAAAAATATATTTCTTTTTCTGTATAATAATTTTTCCTTTTTAAGAAAATTATTTTTAGAACCTTTTTTTTAATTCTAATTGTTAATCTTAACACTAATTAAATTAATCCTCGCTAACTAATTAATCCTTTACCTACCTTAATTAGCTTTTAATAAGATCGATAATTACTTAAAAATTAAGTATTAAAAATATTAAATAAAATAAGTGATATAATTTTTAAATTATAAAAAGATTTAAAAAATTTAATTACTTATTATATTTAATATTCATCAAATCATTATTTTTCATTGATAAATTATATTTTAATATAATTAAAGTTTTTACACATTTAAAAGGAAGTGAGAAGAAATAACATAAATTACAAAAAAAATATAAATAAAAAATTGATTTTTTGCAACGAAATAAATTAAGCCAACAATTAAAAAAAAAAGAAAGTAACCCATAAAACATTGGTAAACATTACATGATCAACATAATTTCTTACTTCACTGTTATAATTTTTTTTTTTCATAATAGTTCAGTTCACAGCTCAAGCTGAGAGATGTTAGGAGTAAACAGAAAACAGAATGAAAAAATCTTATCCAATACCTAATAATAACAATAATTAAGAATCATAAGAATAATAATTTCTTTTTTGGAAAAAAAAATTAAAAGTAATTAATTAATAAAAAATATAGCTACAACAGATGGAGTAAATAAAGTTGAGTCTGCAGTAGCTGCCATTCTTCTTATTGCTTTTTAAAGCTTTCTTCTGTTCCAACTGTACCTATTCAACAGCCAAGCAAACTGTCTTTGTAATATCAGTTCATATTTATTAAATTATATATATATATATAAACACTCAACAAATTTAGGTCATTATTCAATTATATATGTTAGTTATTATTTATCAAAATAGGTAGATACAAACACCTAATCAATAAAGTGAAATGAAACTCAAACCCTAATTTAAAAGTAAAATATATCAAATATCACCACTTATACTAAAATAGATTATGGGTAGAAACCAAAAACTATAAAAATTTTAAAAAATGAGGTTCTGATGTTGAAAAATTGTGAGATTGCCGATGCGAGAAGTGAGGTTCTAAGATTATGCATGCCAAGATGGTAAAGTGCGTATAATCTCAGAACCTCACTTTTCTCATCATTAACCTCACATTTTTAAAAGTGAAGGTTTGAATGTTGAAAAAAAATGAGATTATGAGATTACACACACCACGATAGTAAAGCGTGTGTAATCTCAGAGCCTCACTTTTCTTATCATCAACCTCACATTTTTAAAAGTGAAGGTTTGAATGTCTACAAAATTGTAAGGTTCTGAGATTTCACACACTATGATTGTAAAGTACGTGTAATCTCAGAACCTCACTTTTCACATCAACAGCCTCGCATTTTTCAACATATAAAATCTCATTTTTAAAAGTTTTTCTTTATATATAATTTCTACTTGAATTTAACTGGACAACTGTAAACTGTAATCAAATATATTTTTAATATAAATTATGCATTATTTGGACCTAATGAACATTTACATAGAATTTTTAGATGATAATGAAAAGTGACAATGAATAAAACAAAAGAAATAAAATCTCTAATGATCAATTTTATGCTTTTTTTTTGTAAAAACAACTAATGCCACATAGAAGGGTATTTTGGTAATTTGAAACGCAAGTGGGTTTCAAAGAGTTACAGTTGGCAGTGGACCGCAACTCAATCACAAGGGCACGTGAGTCGTCACACGATGATTCTTCATTGACTACTACTAGGTTTGTTGGGACATGTTGCCATGTGACCCCACCACACCATACACCTCATCATGTATTTATACACTCTTATATTATGTATAAATACATGTATTTAGTTTTATTTAATATTTTTTATAATACATGTATTTAATTCATCATAATAATATTAATAAATAAATTCTAAATTCAATGAATAACACTAAAGCACAAAAAAAAACATTCTTTTCTTAACTTTTTGAGTGGTATTTATATTTGTCTTTTATTTTTTTGTTATAATATATTCCCTTAATTTATAATTGTATAATTATACATGTAGCAGTATAAAAGGTTTTTCTATAATATAACTAAAAAATTTATATTTTTAATAATTTATTTTATATTTATTTAAAAATAAATTAAAAATAAAAAAAATAACAAATTTTTAAAATATTATTTTTATTTTAAAAAAAATAGAAAACAGAAAATGATACCGAACATATTCTTAACTTTTTCACTCTCTTATTTAAAAATGTCTTAAAAAATAGCTAATGAGTTTGCCAAAATGCCTTAGTTGCATTATACTTCAAATTCAACAAAAATAAAAATACTAAGATATATTAATTATATATTATAATTACCTGGGACAGGAGGTTTGGAGATTATGGTAGGGACAGCAGTGATGTGGCCAGCTGTCGTTGTAGGTGGAAAGATATGGGCAGGTAGGCCCATAGTTTGTGATTGATGGAAGTGATAAAGAGGGTACATTGGCATCAATGCATCTGCACCCATAATTGGCTGTCCTGGATACACCTGAGAGTACTGCACATTCATGTAGGTTCCACCTGTGTAGCTCAGCTTCTGCTCACACCCAATCAGTTCTACTCACATTATTTACATAATGATAAAAATAAAATATAATATTATATTTATATATTAATTACACGTTATAATATTATAATTTTTTTAAAAAATTAATGATTAAAATTTTAAAATTAAAAAAAAATTATAATTTATGAATAAAAAGAATAATATATTAATAAAATATGTCAAAATAAAATATAATATAATATAATTAAATAAATTTATACTGAAAATATATTTGATTAAATATAATAATAA
>CAOJBK011781284.1:0-27852 GCA_948294925.1 Codiaeum variegatum
AGTCTTACATAGAAAATGGAAATCTAACTATTGGTATCCTTTTTTGTGAAATGTAATTATAGACACGCTAGAGACTTTTGCGGTCTCGTCCGTTCCGACTTCGAGGATGTCCTTCGGGTAAGTCCTTCGAGAACAGCCTTCAAACACCGTCAACCCTCTAGGCAAGTGGTCAAGGCCTTCTGTGCTTTTTGGGTTGTCTCCTTCCATCCTGGACTCAAATATTTCTCGGGCCTTTACTTATTTAGGCCCATTTTATACTGACCCGTATCAAGACAAATAGATAATAATCTCTCAAAAGCCTTTTCATCCACTTAAAACAGTTTCACCAATTGTCATAAACTAAAGTAGAATAATGTGAATTTATAAATTTTTTGTTTGTATTAATGTAAATTCGGATACATTGAATACGATGATTTTTTGAATGCAAGAATTGCTAAAAATAAGAATAAAAGCCACAGACTTTGCAAATACTGTGAAGAAATTAAGCTATGAAACTCTGAAAAAATGTAAAAAGTTTCAGGAGTTTTGAAAAGATCTGTCTTATATTTTGATTGTGCAATGATTTGATGATAATCCATTGTCCCAACATAATCCTCTTGTATTTATAGTGTCCAAATAGGCGGTGATAGCCCCACAAAAGTTTAATCCCCATATTTAGGCCTTGATCCTTAAACTTAGGTCTTTGATTCTCAAGTCTTTTTAATAGATTTACTTTATCTTGAAATCTAGCATTAAGTCTATGAACAAACTACCAAAGGCTTGACAAATCCCAGCCAATCCTTCACATCCTTAAGCTTGATCCTTAAGTCTAGCCCTTGCTCCTTAAGTTTAACCTAAAGTCTAGCAAGAATCCTTAAAGGTTGGATAGACTCCAAGAAATCTGCTACATACTTAGGTGATCCTCGAGTCTAGCCTTAAGTATAACAAGAGATAACCACAAACTCTCGTGTCTTTAGGCTTAAAAGACATGAATCCCACTTTAAACAGACTTTAGGCCTGGACTCACTCCATCATACTCTAGGCTTGAGCTTCATATTTTAAGCTTGAAAGACTCCAATAGACTCCAAGCTTCACCTTTAGGTTTGAAAGACTCCTACAGACTCTAAGTTTGGTCTCCACATGCTTGAAAGACTCCATTAAACTCTAGGCTTGGGCTCCACACTTTAGACTTGGAAGACTCCAACCTAAGCCTTTGACAGACTCCAGGCTTGGACTCTACGAGCTTGAAAGACTCCATCAAACTCCAAGCTTGGACCCCACGCTTTAGGCTTGTAAGATTCCAATCTAAGCCTTTGACAAACTCCATGCTTGGGCCCCGACAAACTCCAATCTTGGACCTCACGCTTTAGGCTTAATCTTGCAGTCTAACAATAAACTACCAAATTCCACTTCTTGAGCCACACATAAGCTTTCTTTTGTGTAGTTTTCAAGTCCATCTCATTAGACCTTTGTTTCAGTTTTTAATGATTTTCTTAGAAATTTGGCTAGATTTGTACAAATCTTCAAAATTATTTTCTTTATAGGCTCAAATCTTCAACATATAGGCCAATTGATTAACTTTGAATTTTTATGTTAGCCGCTATAATTATGGGTCAAACGGTAATATTATCTTACTTTTTTATTTATATGGTTTTATTTTATTTACAAATATACTATATAAATTCATGAATTTTTAATTTTATATCAAATAAAATATTTTAACTTTTTTTGCATTTCACATTTATAAAATTTTATATTCTCACGATTTTACATTCTTCTATTCAAACCGTCTCAATTTTTTTTTCCAAGTAAATTATTTTTTTTAAAGAAACTTTTCATTTCATTGATGAAACAATCATGAAAATAAAACTCACTAATAATAGTCATAGTACAAAGCAATAGAGTGGCAACCACGCATGCTTTGCCAACCAATCAGAAACATAAGTTCATGGACCGCAAATTGGATATTATTAGACACATTTAATTTTCCAATGTGGTCCTTAATAGGCCAATATCAAGAAGGTTGTCTAAAATTTAATACTAAATAACATTACTTGTACACAATCAAATATTCAATCATCAAAATCCATATGTAAAAGGTGTGTTTGCCACTAAGTTTGTCAAAAATATTTTTTTATAAAAATTTTTATATATTATATAAAAGTGTTTTCAAAAAATCATTTTTTCTAAAAAACATGTATATTGATATTTTTTTTTTCAAAAATAAGTTTAGAAAAACATTTTTAGAAACAATTAAAAAATTTATTCAACTAAATCAAAAAAATTCTAAAAACGTTTTTACAACCTCCAACAGTAATGTCAAATGGGTCTGTCTTTTAGAAAATTAAATAAGATGAGTAAAAATTTTAGATTATGATAATATCTTAAATTATACTCTCTCTGTTTCTAAATATTTAATGTTTTCACTTTAAATATTTTTTAAAATATATTAATAAGAATTTAAAAAATATATTATCAGATTCTTATTAAAAATAGTTTTATAATATTATTTTTTATTATATATATTTTTAAAATATTAAATCTCCAAAAATGAAAAAATAAATATTTAGGAATAGTGGGAGTCGAACCGAATTGAAAAAACTAAAAACTAAATTTTGATTTTTTTTTTTACAAACCAAACTTAAATTATATACAAATGGGTCATTGAAAAACAAAGCTTTTAATTTTTTATAAATCAAACCGAACTATTTTTTAAAAATTCAATTCGGTAACTGAACCGAAATTTATTATAAATATATAATATAATTTATAAAAAATTAATGTAAAATTATAAAATATTAATAAAATTTTAGTTTTTCATTCTTTTTGGCTTAGTTCGGTTTTCCAAATGGTGAAACCGAACCAAAAACCAAAATATGTATAACCCTAAACCGAACCGAAAAATCCGACTTTCATAAACCGATAATTTTTTCGGTTTGATTCGATTCAGAATACCGATCTAGTTTGGTTTTACCCACCTAACTACGGTGGGGTATTTTTATTTTTTGAGATTGAATGTTAACTACAATTTTCTCATAATATATATTTATAAAAATTATAAAACTTCAAGATATGTATGATGTGGTGGTTGCTATTGTACGTATGGTTGGATGTGATACAAATGACTTATCTATTACAATTGGATTATATCAAGGATCAATTTTAAACCTTGTATTATGGATGAATTGATAAAGAGCATACAAGAGGATATCTCTCGATGTATGATGTTTATTGATGATGTTGTGCTCATAAATGAGACTCAGGCATGAGTTAAGGGAAAGCTAGAGCAATAGAGAAGTACATTAGAGACGAAATGTTTCAAAATTAGTCGGAGAATACTGAGTATATGCATTGTAAATTTAGTGAAGGCAGTAGGAGGGAGCATATTGACATGTGTTTAGAAGGTGTTGTTATACCTAAAAGCACACATATCAAATACTTAGGCTATATCTTGCAAGATAATAGAGATTGTGATTGAGATTTTGCTCATCAAATCAAAACGGGATGGATGAAATGGAGGAGTGCTTATGAAGTATTATGTGATTGAAATATTCCATATAAGCTAAAAGGAAAATTTTATCACACTGCGGTAAGATCTGCTATGATGTACGAGAATGTTGGGTTATAAAAGTACAACAAGTCTCTAAACTTAATGCATCGGATATGAGAATGCTAAGATGGATGTATAGCCACACTACAATGATAAAGTCCATGATGAGTATATAAGAGATAAGTTGGAGTTGCTCCAATAGAAGACAAGTTGGGAAAGGAGAGACTAAAATGGTTCGGACATATTCGTCGTAGACCTTTAGATGCACCGGTTAGAAAAGTAGAACACCTTAGAGTAGGTATGGTAAAAAAATGAAGGGGTAGATCTAAACTTACTTGGAGTTGAGTTATTCAACATGATCATGAGGCCTTATATCTTTGCGATACTATGGTACGATTGCCCTGAGTGGAGAATACAAATTCATATAGCCGACCTCAATTAACTTAAGATTAAAACTTTATTCAGTTGAGTTGTATATCATGAAATTCGTATTAAAAAGTAGTTTCATAATATTATTTTTCAATAATTTTTATAAATTTATTTTAAGACGTTTTTAAGGTTAAAAATTAATATTGAAAAAAGAAAATATCTTATATTATAACAGAGATGGAATATGCATTTGATTTCATTTTGATTAATCATTAAATTGAAGGAAAAAAAAAGTTTCCAAGATAATAGACATTTTATAAAATCATGTTAAAAATGTAATAATTGTATTACACACTACTCTCTCACATTTATTTTTCAATTCAATAAATATCTCAAACCTTTTCTTCACCAAAATCATTGTAAATGAGAATCCTATGGTCCTCACCAGGCAAACTTACAATCACAACAGTCTATTCTAAAAAATTTCAAAATTTTAATAAAAATTATATTACTAATTTTTAACTTTTAAATCTTAATTATTTTAGTATTTCAGCTTTTCTTATAAAGTGTTAAAGCTTCCTAAAATTATAATTTTAATTTCAATGTTTTATTATTTTTTAATAAAAAATATAGAATCTACTAATTTTTCACATGATACTTTAGATTATTTTTTATAAATGAATAGATTTATAAGGATGTAAAAAAAATAATTAATCATTTAAAATATTTTTTAAATAAAAATGAAGTTAATACTAAAATAACTAAAATTAAAAAAATCTAAACATTTTACCCCAAAAAAAATCATATGATGAAAATGAAATAAAATTTCTTTTTTACCTCAAATTCATGGGTAGCCTTTATAGTTTAAAATGAAAATACATAAATCAAATTAATAAAATAAAATTAACTAAACACTACTATAAATTATTTTATCATGAATTTATTACATTTTCATTAAAAAAAACTAACAAAATATACTTCAAATTATTTTCCTCACAAAATCTAAAAAAAAAAAAAAGAAAATAAATTTCATAATTGAAGAGGAGTAAGAATAACTTCTTTCCTTTTTAAAGCAATTACTCTATCAATTTCTTCATCTTCACTTTTCTCCTTATCATCTTTTTTTGTACAATCATTTTCCAATGCAAAATTACATAAAACCCCTCTTCGATTAGTAGAAAATTTATTCAAGTCCTTCGAATTATTACAATTTGCCTCCTTAATTTTTTTCTTTCCCTTAAAAATCCTTCTAAATATTTCTCCATTACAAGAACATAACAATAACAAATTCTTGTTCTTAGTCTTTTTTTTCTTCTTCTTCACTTGACCCATACATGAAACTTTAGGTGAAGTGGGTTCTTTTAAATCAAAACTTAAACTACTTGTCGTTTTACGAATTTCTTTAGGAATCAATGAAATTCTTGGACTAGGTAATTTTTTAGTTAGTGTATTAGTTCGAATTGGACTAGGTGGTGGACTAAAAAATGTTGCTGGAGTTGTTGTTTTTGGGAGAAATTTTGAGGGTTTTTTCTGTTTGGCCATTGAGAAAATTTTTTGAAAGTTTTGGGATTTTTTTGATTGAGAAATTGGGAATTTTAAGGAGGTGATTAGTTGACTTTTGAGTTTGATTAGCTGGCCATTTGTGTATTATTAGTAAAATGTTGTATGTTAAAGACTTATGGTTAGGATCCAACAGGGTGTGGATGAGTTGACAATAGATTCTTAGAAGTCTTAACTTCGAATTTTGAGTATACAATTATTTTAAAACTTTCGAGAGAGTGTTTTATTATCCTAACTGGTCCCATCGAGTATAAACGGATAGTAATCTGGACGTGATATCACTACAATAAAATTAATCAAATAAGACGTTCCAAATAAGTTTTTTTTAAAAAATATTATATTTTTATTTATGTTTATTTTTTAAAAATAATAAAAAAAAACTTTTAATTCATATTTTTTTCTCTAATATTATTGATAATTTAATAGTTAATTCAAACATATATATACATAAATAAAAATAGAGTATTTTTTAAAAAATGTCTTATTTAAAATGCTTTATTTGATTTATTTTGTTGTAATGTACGTATTTAAACAGACCTCCTACGATTGGATCAATCCATGACATTTTGTGCTATACGAAAAAAAAATTATATTTAGGAAGAAAATTCTTTAATTTGACTATGTGACAGTGACTTTTGTTCTTAAAACCATTACACCTAGTATGTTTTGAAAATTAATTTACAATAAAAAAAAATTTTTTAATAAATAAAATATATAATTGATTCCAAAATAAGTATCATTTGCTCAAAATTTTATTTCAGATTAAATATATTATAGAATTTTAAGAGATAATTATTATTTTTCTAAAATTATTTTTATTTAATTATTTTAAAATTTTTATATTGACTATTTATTAGATATATATTAATCATTTTATAATATGTGTATAATTTACTAAAATGATACAACAAAAATTTATGTTCAACCTATTCAAATTTACTAATAGTGTTATTTTATTTTATTTAAATCGTCCCTTTTAATGATTTGAAATACTAATTTATAAAATTTTAAATAGAACATACAAAATATAATAACTATATTACTATTTCATGTAATGATTAATAAACAAAGTTCTATTTAAAATTTTTGTTGTACCAAAACTTTATTTGGCAAAAAAAAAAAGAAGATAACTTTTGTATTTGGCAAAATTTGACCATTGAGGATTTTTTTTGTTTTTTGAACTTGGCGAAATTTTACCGTTTTCTATTTTTGTATTTTTTAAAAAATAAAAATAATATTTTAAAAATTAGATTTGTTAGTTTTGACTTTTTTGTTTTCAACTTTTGGTTAGATAAATATGAAAAAAAATTATTAAAAATATATATTTTAATATTTTTCATATTTTTATTTTTAAAATTTAAAAATAAAAATAAAAAAAAATCACAATGATATTAACTGAATGTTTGAACTTATAAAAGTTAAAATTAAATATTTAAATTTATAAAAAAAAAAAGAATAAATAAATATTTTTATTAGATTTTGGTGATAATTTACTTATATCATCTTTTTTTTAAGTGTTTTTTTTTTACCAATTACAAGTAATATCCAATAAAAATAATTGTTATTTTTTTTTACAAGTTTCAACATTTAATTTTGACTTTGTAAAGCATCAATTTTGGCAATAATTGAGAAAAGCTTATCTTATCTTATAATAATAGCCATGAAAGGCCACCCAGGAACAGGCAAATCAACATTAGCTCAGTCTTGGTCTCAGTGTTATAATTGATTCACCACTCTGTCGTAGGACCAATCTTGATTAGTTAATCCAGTTGGCATCATCTGTTGCTGCACGTATTGTTATTGTTGAATGTAAACCGTTGGATGAGGAGATATGGAGCAGAAGATTAGAGAGTCGTGAAGTGAGTTGGCATAAGCCGTCCACGTGGCAAGATATGGAGAAGTTGTTGGAAGGATATGGTGGTTGTACGGAGTATGATGTAGCCTAAACTGACGGTGGATACTACGGCCAGTGTCGGAGTTGGAGAGATTGTTTTCTTATGTGGTCGAGTTTTTCTTATCTCATTCTTGTGTCAAGAGTTGATAATTATAATTAAATAGTGTTTAATTGAACATAATGAAACGTAATTAAAAATAGATAAATTAGTCATAAATTTTAAAAATAATTAATTTTTTATTAATTGAATATATGAAATTAGTTCATACATCGAAAGTACACCAAAATTTTTATATAATCAAATACATTTCTAATATAAATTATATTATATTACGCTTCATTACACCCACCAGACAGGACATGTATTTTATTAACAGGCTAAGCTTTAGTATGCACATTATATATAATAAAGTTGTAAAATAAATATACATTTTTTACAATTCATTAATAAGGGAAGAAATATTCATCTTACATCTCACTAATATACATTAATACAGAACATCTTCAGCCAAAAAAACCTGGTAGAAGGATCAGATAAAAGGCATTGTATTGATATAGGGCACATGGCAGATAATATCATTTAATTTTAGTGAGGAACTAAGACTGATACACGACAATGATGGCCGCAATTATCAGATGATTTTAAGTGTACTTATTTTCGTATACAGTTACAAAAATACAATATGATGCATTGACTTGAAACCAGTATATGTAAAAAGTAGCCAGTTTCACTGTTAAGTCTAAATAAAATACAAGTTAACAAACAAAGCGAAAAAGTTCAGTTCCAGCTTCAACTGATTGCGAATACACACGTATGATCACGAACAAAGCTTATGAAACAGAGAATTCCTCTGGAAAATTAACAACCTCAGCATTTGAACCACACCCAAGGCCTCGTATCATCTCACAAGCTGCATGTTGAACAGAGTTTAAGTAGAAATCAGCAATAATTTCACAAAAAAAAAAGAGCAAATATCAAGTTCAGAATGAGGTGCCAGTTTCGAGGAAAGAATGAAGGGGAGGACTGTAAAGCTCATTTACAGCTTTTGTACTAATTACCGAATCAAGCAGCTAAACTAAATGCAAAAATAAAAATGGATGAGAATTGGAACCTATATCTATCAATATCAAAGTAATCTGTACCCACTCGTCGCAGTCAAGAAGGGGAAACATTTGAAGGCATTCCCAATTAACTGGGAAAATAAACCATTCTGGCTATTGAATTTATAAAAACGTCCACCCATTCAAATCAACTTAAGATCAATCAATGAGACACCAAAATAAAACTTGAAGCCGATTTTCCTAAAGCCATGAGCTTAAAAAAATGTTGTCAAAAAGATATAATAATTTTTATCCATGGATCATCAAGGAGTTCAAAGAACAACTTGACCTTTACTTCCCCGCAAGCTCTTCACGGAATTGTTCATCTCACCGACTGCTCCTATCATCCTTCTCCTTTCCATTTCTGTCACCTTTGTGACTCCTTTCATCTTTGGTACTTGCTTGAGTGTACTGGCTAGTTGACGATGGTGAATACCCAGGTGCACTTGGTGAGTATCCAGCACTAGGGCTGGACATATAAAAAGAACGTTGACCAACCATTATTAGATTGAACTGTATAGGTGAGTGAGTTACTTTCAAAATCTATATTGTCACAGACATACCTGAATTGTGGAGAACTTGGGCTATAATCTGGGCTTACTCCAGAATTATATGGGCTGAAGAAAACAAGTGATAGCATGATTAAAATGTGTAATGTAAAAAGGTTAAGCAGAAAGTAAAATCCAAAACAGCATAGATGCGCAGCAGAAATAGAAGCACAGTAAGATTTACCTGCTAGGACTGTATGTTGGGCTTGAAGGGGAATAAGATGGAGAGGTTGGTGAATATGATGGCGATGTTGGACTGCAGCACAGTTAGCAGTGAGTATCAAAATAATCAACATAGATTACAGGGAAGATATGAAAAGAAGTCCAATATTTCATTAAATATTAAGGAACCAAGTCTACCTATAATTTGGTGATGTAGGGCTGTAAGGACTGGCTGGTGATAATCTCGGACTGCTCGGAGAGTATGCCAGTGAAGGACTGTATTTAGCCGACTGACGATTGTAACTTGGCGAGGTTGGGCTGTAGGTAGGGGATGTTGGACTATAGCTGGGGGATGTTGGACTGTAACCTGGAGATGTAGGGCTATAAGCAGGTGATGTAGGGCTGTATGAAGGTGATGTCGGGCTGTATGATGGCGACGTCGGGCTGTATGAAGGTGATGTCGGGCTATAGGATGGTGAAGTAGGACTGTATGCAGGTGAAGTCGGACTGTAAGCAGGCGAAGTCGGACTGTATACTGGAGATGTAGGGCTATAGCTTGGAGAAGTTGGACTGTAACTTGGAGAGGTTGGGCTATAACTTGGAGAGGTTGGGCTGTAGCTGGGAGATGTCGGGCTGTAACTTGGTGAAGTTGGGGAATATGAGGGACTTGTAGGAGAATAGGCAGGACTTGTTGGGCTATATCCAGGAGAACTTGGGCTATAGGTTGGCGAAGTTGGGCTGTATCCAGGGGAGGTGGGGCTGTAACCAGGGGAAGTGGGGCTGTAACCAGGGGAGGTGGGGCTGTAATTAGGGGATGATGGACTATAATTAGGGGATGATGGACTGTAATTGGGAGTTGAAGCGGGGGAGAAAGGCATTCCGCTGACATATGGCGAAAACTGAGCATCTGAAATGGGTGAGAGGCGAAGATTTGGGCTCAGCAAGTAACTTGGGGACATCATACCCTCATGGTACGGAGTTCCCGAGACAGGAGAACGAGCAGGGGTCATGCCAAACTCCAAGCCATCCATATAACTAGGGAGCTGAAGTTCAATAGCATTCTTCAACATTTCATCATTCAGGTATAAGGAACAGCCTCCTGTTCCAATTGGTGCAAGCTGACCAAGCATTATGTTTTCAGTGACACCTCTCAAATAATCCGATTCAGCATATACAGCAGCATCAAGAAGAATGTCCACAGTCTCTTCAAATGAGCACCTCATCAATGGCCCAGTATCATTACGATTGATACCATGGCGGGTGATCGCCATCAAATGACCACGGTAGGTCATGGTATCACAAAGAATAGCTAGATGCCGATAATTGACATAAGATCCATCAAACGATATAACAACCCTCAACTCATCAAGCAAGGAACGGCGAACTGCCTCAATACCAAGAACTTCTATGACTTCAATCAAATGATTACTTGTTGTCCTCCTAGAATCAACGTTTTCATTACACATAACAGCCAGAAGATTGACACCCTCCGTATCCAACATCCACTCCTCCGTTGTCCTAAATCCATCATTCTCATCAAACTTGCTTACTTTACCATGTTTAATGAACACCTTGTTAATATCAGGGATTCCTCGAAGGGCCATTTCTGTCAGCATGTTACTCTCAATCTTCTTAAGGAAAACATCATCCTCAGCTGACTCATCATTCAACTCCCCCTTAGGAGCTTCATCATTCATGATTCGTATGCGGAGGATCAGTTTTTCAGCATTATCATCATTAAATATGCATGTCAAATCGTCATCAAATTCGAGGTTAATCTTTTCAGCAATGTCAGCCATGTTTAGCTTCTTATCAACCATCATTTCACGGTTCAACTCTATGCGCAGCAACCAAGGAGAGATTTTTTCTGGTGCGACCTCTTCATCTGGCATTTCATAATATGATCTAACAAAATCAACATCCTCTTCAATTATGGTACTCATGGGATCTGGATCATACCATACTTCTGTAGCCTGAGTAACACTCCTAAGAGTTGTGTATTCCAAAGCACATTGAACATTCTTAGCCTTCTCCTTTGTGTCATTACATTCAGGCTTCAGGTAGACAGAAAGAGAAGGTGTTTTAATTTTTTTAGCAACATTAATAATTTCCCTTAGCCTGGGAACACCGAGAGTGACGTTCTTTGCACTAACACCAGCATAGTGGAAAGTATTGAGAGTCATTTGAGTAGCAGGCTCTCCAATGGACTGTGCAGCAACACAACCTATCATTTCCCCGGGTGCCACCAATGACTGTAAAAACCGTGATTCTATCTCACCAATAACCCAATCAAATGCTTCACGAGTAAGCCTGTATTCCTTCAATACCCTTTTACTGGCAAGAGTGCTGCGAAGCAAAATTCCAAAGAAAAGAGTGGCATTCTTTTGGGCTTCCACACTCAATGGATCATCACCCGGAACAACTTTTAATCTCTCTTGAAGCTTATCAACAGCTTCTACAGCTTCCATTGGATGAATATCTGACGGCCTTCTTGTATCAACCTTGAAAGTCTTTTGAGCATTCCAAATAAGCCTTGTGAGATTCACAGGCAGTGGCCAGGAACTATCACCGGTGATTGCAATCTCTGTACCGAGCTGGTATCTATCAGCTTCAAGCTTTTGAACTTCAGCATCAAACACATCGCGCAACTCTCGGATGTTTTTCAAATCCTCAATGTGTTCCGGCATCATGTAAGAAGGGTTCCAATTTGGATCATCGATTTCATATGTGAAGACTTTATCAAATTCAGATTTCTTCATTTTTAAAGAATCCAACTTTTGTGATTCTATCCATACTGAATCCATACCATCTTCCCCATAAAGAAACTGAATAACATCTCCCAGTGAATTCCTAACAGTGCCATCATATTTAACCATAATATCCTCCATGGCCTTCACTAGCCGTCTCTGGATGTACCCAGTCTCAGAAGTCTTCACTGCAGTATCTATCAAACCTTCCCTACCACCCATAGCATGAAAAAAGAACTCCTGCGGGGTCAACCCACGCAAATATGAGTTCTCCACAAACCCTCGACTTTCTGGCCCATAGTCATCCTTGGTGAAGTGAGGTAAGGTCCGGTCTATGAAACCATACGGTATACGCTTACCCTCAACATTTTGCTGTCCCACACAAGCAGTCATCTGTGATATGTTAATGAAACTTCCTTTTGATCCTGCAGTAACCATGGCCTTGAGATTGTTACTCTCAGATAAACTCTTCTGAGCACTGTTTCCAGCATCATCACGAGCTTTGTTCAATTTCTAGTAGATGACAATTATGTTAGGTAGCAACAAAACATAGCCAAAAAGGAAGAATAAGTAGGAATAACTTCTCAAATACCTGATTCACTTTGTTTTCAAATGACTCCATCATAGTCCGTCCAGGTTCTGCCTCTAGTTCCCTGTTTTGGGCTTGCCTAATAAGCTCCTTCACTTCATTCTTTGCTATAGAAATGGTTTCATTGATTTTCTCCATAGTTGCTGCATCAGCAATTGTGTCTCCAATTCCAATACTAAAACCATTTTGCAAAAGCCAATAATTCACAAGCCACTGTGTATGCCCTAAAAATTTGCGAGCAGCATCCGGACCAACCTCTTCCCTACATGCATGAACAGATGTACGAAATGGTATACCAAGTTAATTTCCACCTTTTTAGATTCTTTATATGTACTAACATATGGCGTTCATTTTTCAGAATTTCAGTGTTTTACTATATCGCCCCACCCAGGAAGGAAACTATCAATAGACTTCATACTACAAGATAGTTAACTGAGCAACAAAATCTCACAAGCAAGTAACTACACCTGTGAAATGTCAAGTGCAAACAAGTATATTTTCCAAAGCCTGAATACAGAAATGCATACCAAATGACATGGATAAGACTTCCAGTAGAAGTTCCAAGAGTTTTCTTGCAAAGAGTTCCGGATAGTAGCTCCCCTTTTTCTATTCGAACTAGAGTATCTCCTGGAGTAATAATTCCTCTTTCTGAATCTGTATGCCAGGCAGCAGTTCTAACCAGATTTATTTGCTTTGGAATGATAAGATTGAAGACTTGTTTTCCAGTCCAAAGAGGGCGTGGCTTCAGAATAGCAGGAGCGGGAACTTTCCCGTCAAAATCCTCCCACCACATCAATATATTCATGAAGACATCCTGCAAGAAAAAAAAAATACTCAACTCACCCTGACAAGAAAAACATACAGCTAAAAAATAGCCAATGAAACCAAATGATTCACTCTGATTATCACCTTCTCGATGAAGGTGTCCCTCTTGGTTATCTTCCGGCATCCCAAAAGTGAATCCTGGACAATTCCCATGACAGGCCGGTTTGATTGAGGCGAAACAATACATTTAGGCACCATCATAAGCTCCAATACCTCTGCTCTCGTTTCAAATGATTGAGGAACGTGCATGTTCATTTCATCACCATCAAAATCAGCATTATATGGTGAAGTAACAGACAAGTTTAGACGAAAAGTTGAGTATGGCATAATCTTGATTCTATGTCCCATGATTGACATTTTATGTAAACTGGGTTGCCGATTGAAAAGTACAAAGTCACCATCATTCAAATGCCTCTCCACCTGTAACCACATTTCAAGAGTTTTGTAAAATTAAAAAACAAATAATAATTAAGGTGGAAGAAGAAAGTTTAAAAATAATGGAAATGCCTTGTAACCAAGCTCCAAATGATGATCACTGCTTTTCTTCAAATAACGAAGATCAAGTCTTTGACCATCATCCCTTATGATATATTTTGCACCAGTTTTACCAGGTGGAGGATGTGGCCCATACTCAACAAGTTCCTTCAACCTGTTTCAGATAATCCATGCTTGAGAAAGATAATTATTGAAAAATAGAGTAACAGACCCATGCAAGAAACATACAGACCTTTCAATGTTATACGGGGTCACAGTTTCTGGATAGGTGAGATTCAATGCAATGCTCCAAGGCACACCTAGTTGATCAATATTGATATTGGGATCTGGTGTAATGACTGTACGTGCAGAAAAATCCACACGCTTTCCCATCAGGTTGCCTCTAATACGGCCCTCCTTTGCCTTGAGCCTACTGCAAATTGATTTAATAGGACGACCAGATCTTTGCGTAGCCTGCAGTGATGTATATCAGCTAGTCATACAAGCTTTCCATACTGCACATTGTTTTGTGTTTGCACATTTCAGAAAAAAAGTAAGGGTGTTCGAGAAACCATACCCTTGGCTGTCCTGGCAACTCATTATCAAAATAGGTGGCTATATGAAACTGCAGCAACTGTGCAAACTCTGATATAATGTGTGCAGGTGCCCCACCCCTCTCTTGTTTCCTCAGATTTTCATTGTGCCTAATAATCATTGCCAATTGATGCGTCAAATCATCCTGGATTCAGCAAATATAAGAGAAGCGAATCATTTCAGACGAGCCCATATTTGCTTAATCAATCATTGAAGCTCTAAACCAAAACTGCAAACACCCAAACACAAGATAATGGAATTGTTCCTTATAATAGACAAACAGCAAAAGAAGCTTGCCTCACTCCTAGAGGATGTATCCATCATCACAGAGGGCCTCACTGGAGGGGGTGGAATTGGAAGGACCTGTAGGATCATCCAATCTGGGCGTGCATACTTAGGGTTAAATCCCAACAATTGGCAGTCCTCGTCACTTATCCTTTTAAGAACACTGAGAACCTGCACTAGAAATAGAGAAGATAAACATAATGTATAAGTTGGACATAAAGCCAAAGATTTTTAATTTTAGAATAATGTACCCTTTCTGCTGTGAGAGTCTGCTTTCTTTCTACAGGTTCAGGTAGTTGTTCCTGATCATCAGCTTTCTTCCTTTGAGCCTTATACTCAGCTATCATCTTCATACCTTCAATGGTAAGTTTTGGTTGCTGCGCACCACAGCCGCCACGACTCTTTTTCACTGGCTCGTCAGTATCTTGACCTTGAACATCAATATCATCACCTCCTTCACATTTAACCTTATTTTTGCATGCATCAAGAATCTTTTTAAGCCTATTTTTGGGATTCTTTATTTTCAAAGCTTGCTTAAACTTATGATCTTCCTGCATTAAGAAAATCAAGCACAACATGAAAAGTTTCAGGCATCAGATGCTATGATTTTAGAGAAAGCAAGCTACTGTTTCATCTTATCAGCTAATGACAGCTTAACAATTTGCAAACCAAAATGAGGCAAAGATAGATAACGGCTGTAAGCTTCTTAGGACGCCAATTTGTAAATGCCACTACTGATTCTCAATAGAGTAATCTATTCATTCAAAGAAAAGTTCCAGGCATTTAGAAACTCTTAGATCCCAAATACAGATTCCAATAACTTAAAATCCTCTTTAAAAACTTACTACTAATAAAGTTATACACACCTCATCAGCCAAAATCTTGGAGCAATTGAAACAAACGCAACGCATGATGCTCAGAACTGTCTTCATAAAACCTATATGAAACATTGGCTTTGCCAACTCCAAGTGACCAAAATGCCCTGGACATTCAGCCATGTTCGCTGTACAAGTTTCACATTTCATCTTTCTATCGATCGTACCCAATCTAAGATCACTCAAGCCTCCAGGCTTCGGCTTTCCTCTCTCTGTAGTTTCACTATACTCAACTTGCACAACAGACATTTGTCTCTGTCAAAAAAACAACAAAACCAATCAAAATCAACTTCAACACAGTAGCTACCAGTGAAAAAAAAAGAAACAAATATCGAAACAATTGAGATGAGAATTACAATCTCGTCGGGACTAATTATGCCGAACTGAACCATGCGGACTTTAGAGACCTCCGCCGGCGAGTAAGGAAATCTAGTATCCATTTTCCGATTGAACTGTAACAAAAAAAAAAAAAAGAAGAGAAATGGAAACCCTAACCCTAGGTTTTTCAAAGAAAACAGGAATTTAAGTTTAAATTGATTGTAATTTCGATTATAGTTAAGCTTTTTTTTTGTGTATTTGGTTTAAATTTTTGAATTTGGTTCCCAGTTATGGAGGGAGATCGGCTATGAAAAGCCAGAGATCTCTCTGAGAAATTCCTCCACAGAGAAGAGAACTCTCGAATCGAAAGAAATTTTAGACCCCAAGGGGTCTATTTATAGAGAAACTAACCCTAAAAGCCGACTTGGATAGGTCCGAATGTATAAAGTTTCCTTATTGGTTGGCCCGATACGTAATGTCGTATCTAATATTTGATGGTCGTTATTGAAAAACGTCATGTCGTCGTTTTGATTGATAAATGAAATAATTTTAAAAAATAGTTTGTATTTTTTTAATATTATTATTATGGATGAAGATAAAATGTGCTCAGTTCAGTTGGACAAATTTGTGGATCTACCATTTATAAATACGCTATTCAGCATCATAATATATATATATATATAAATATACTTAAGAGAGGGATAAACAAAGTTACGATATTATCCTACTATAATTTTTTTAATTGTTAAGTTATATAAGGTTATTATGATAATTTAATTAATTATTTTTTAAAAATATAAATTATAATATAATAGAAATAAATAAGATATGTAATAGGAATAAGATTATATTTATTATAATTTTTTAATAAATTTTATTTTATAAATTCTAATTAAAAATTAATTTATATTATCTTCTCCTATTAAGAATAATAAGTTTAACCATAACATAATTCTAATTAAAAATTAATTTATATTATATTCTCTTATTAGATTTATTAAATATGTACTATATAAATATAGATAGAATATACTTCTAATTATTTTATTTTATTTAATTATATTTATTTATTATTATTGATTCTATTTTTTATTTTTAGTAAATATTTTAGATTTTTATAATAAAACAATTGATAATAATGGTTTTTACGTGAATTTTTATTTATATTAAAGTTATTGTCGTTAATTTTTATTATATATAATTATAATTATAATATATATTTTAAGTTTTATAATTTATTATATTCATTTTTTTTTATAATTTTCAATAATAAAATAATTTCAGTTTTGATATGGAATGCATCGTAGACCGACGGAACAAGTGTTTTCTTCTCTTTTTTTATATTAAAATTTTAATTAAATTTATTATAGTTATTGTTTTTTTAATAAAATTTTATAGATAAAAAAATTACATTTTTAATATGAAAATATATCATAAACCTATGAAACAAGTACATTTAGGAATCTGTTTTTTATTTATATTAAAATTTTAATTAAATTTAAGAATGTTTATAATGATATAAGAGTTTTAATAAAATAGAAAGACTGACAAAAAAAATTGAAAAATTTAAAAAAAATATATTAGCTAAGTTTTTATTATACAACAAATCATTATAATCAAATTATTTTTTTAATATAATTTATTTGTGAAGTGGTTTTGATGATTGAAAATTAAAATATTTCTAAATAATTTACTACTTCTAAATAATTTACTGCTTCCATTTAGAGATGGCAAATTAGACCCGACCCGTCCCGGCCCGCCCCGACCCAATCCGAATGGGGCGGGTTTTTTAATAATTTATCGGGTTGCGGGGCGGGTTCGGGTTAACCCGGTATTAAAAAAATACAGGGGCGGGTTCGGATTAACCCGGTATTAAAAAAATATAGGGGCGGGTTTGAGTCCCCCCGCCCCGTAACCCGACCCGACTTTATATTTATATATAAATATATATATTTTTAATTTATATTTATATTTTTAAGTTATATATTTAATATATTTTATAATTTTTTAATTATTTTATTATATAAAAATATTTATTCGGGGCGGGGCGGGGTGGGGAAGAATGGGGCGGGACGGGTTATGGGACGGAGAAAAAAAACCCGCCGAGTTACTGGACGAGTTCGGGTTACGGGGGCAGGGGGTCGGTTTGGGGCCGGGTTGCACGTAACCCGACCCCAACCCGCCCCATTGCCATCCCTAGGGACCATTACAGAAGCTAGACTCCATTCGATTATAGTTCACGGATTTGCCAAATAGATTCTAGTATTGATTACTCGTGTGGTTCAATTACTAACATTATATTACATAAAATTTTATAAAATTCATTTAAAAAGTTTAATTCATATTTTTAGTTTAAATAAAAATTTATTTGAAATTTTAATTTATTAAATTTATAAAATTGATCAAAATTAAATTAATTTTATAAAAATAATTGAAATTTTTAAATAAATTTTATTTGAAATCTATTTATAAATTTTTTTTAATGAAATTAAACCAAATACTGTACAAGTCTAAAAAAACAAATGACAAATCCCCACTTTTTGACCAAAGGGCTTTATTAAGCTACTTATTTTCAAATTTATACAGTAATCAGATTCTGAGATTGTTCTATTCTCTTGAAAGCACATAAAATTAGTTACAATTCCTGATCAACTTATTTATTTATAACATAAAGTGAAACCTTCAACCGCTAGCAAGATCCCAATTTATGATTTTCTAACAAAAGTTATGTACTCTTTATTGGTAAAATTCGAAGTTAGCATCACCTAAGCTAAGTCCCAAATTCTTCTGGCTATTTTTAAATATATGTAAATGCAGATTAAAAATACACTCAGTTACTTTTTTCTTTGGCAAGGAACGAGCTCAATGCACAAAGCTAGCAAATTTCAGCTAAAAGATCAAGTCCAACAATCTCCTAAAATAAACTTTTTTTATTTTAGATAGTATATTTTAAGATTTATATTTTCAATAATCTTTTAAATTTCGTTTCTTACTTAATTTTTTTTTAATAGACACATTCTCTCTGTTTTAAATTTAAGAAAGAAAATGACTTTTAAATTATTGATTTTCCATTCTAAAACTAATAAAAAGATAAATAAAAAATTATTATTAGAATATATATTAATTTTAAAGTAAATTAAAAAAAAATTATTTATTTATAATATAATAGAGAATAAAATTTAGATGACTGTAGGATTTGTTCAAACAAAACCAATTCCCATCTTAATTACTTTAATTAGAAAAAGAACCAAAACTAAGATCTGATTTTGGATTTTTATTCACAATCATTTTAAATGGTTGCTTTTGCATTGTTGTATTATAATACTCCACGACGCCCCGCCTTTCGCCCTATCCTTTCTAATTCTTTTATAATGAAAAATTTTGGTGCTAATATTTATTTTGTGTAATATTTTATAATACAAGAAAAATATTTGATTATAAAACTAATGATAATCTGATAGGTAACGTAATAATATATTTTCGCTTCCAACTAGCAAATTGCTAATGCAAAACAAACCTTTTTTAGGTAGTGATGACTTTGGTCTCAAAAGTCATAGGTTAGTGGAATTAAATTTTATGAGTTCTATCCTTGTTATATCTATTTTAAAGTTTATAGAGGAGTTTCTATAATAGTTTTCTCTTTAGAACTTTGTAACGGCTCTAGAAAATCCATGTAGAATTAGGATAAGATCCAATTATCTATTTGATAAGATTCTATATGATATTTTAGAGATATTATCTAGATTTTTGGGATTCTGAGGTGATAAGTCCAGGCTGACTTGAACCCATTAATCTGATCTACTTTCTAATAGGATAGTCCGAGCTAGCTTCCAAAGGTACCTTTAAGGTCAATTTTGGGTCAGCTCATCATTTATAAAATCACTTGAGATATCTATTTTAGTTCGGGAGTCATCACATATCCCCTAATTCAGAGTTAAAACCTCAAAAATTATCTCATACGCTCCTCAAGTCTTGTCTTTTCAAGTTTTTTTGTTTTGTTTTTTTTTGCAGTTGTCATACCGCTCCCTATAATTTGGGGTAATTAATCGTCTTTTTAAAATTCTCATCATTAATGGCGTGTGCCTGATAAGGAGCCATCTTTTTTTTTTATTCGCCATGTGTCAATTTCTCAATGGTTGCACCAGATTCTAAGAGATGTAATATTTGCCCTATTTAAGTATTTTTTGCCACTTTTAAATTTTCCCTTTATTGAGTTCTTTCTTCCATTCATCTTTCTCCTGCTATTTTTTTTGTTCATTTCAACTTTGCAAGTAAGTGTATTTTCTTTCCTTTGTTTTCGTTTGATTCCTTCTCTCCATGGCTTCTTTTGACTCTGAGAGGACCCATAGTCCCATTGTCGACTCTCCTAGAGTACCAATGCCTTCCTCCTCCTTGAATTTTAAATTTGAGAAACCTTTACCTCCTCCAAGATGTATTCAACTATGAGATGAAGACAATGATCTTATGATAGGAGTAGAACAATATAATGATATTTCAAATGGGAATACTAGAGGTATAGGTTATGCCGGTCACATAGTACCACCCCATGACCAATTATCTCAACCTATTATTTCTAATAGCTTTATACAAGTCATTTCCAACACTAGTAATAATTCTTATCTGCCTAATATTCGAGCTAGATATAATATTCCTGAAGAACTATACTACTAACTCCCCTCAAATCTGCTCGAGGTAACCATTTATTTAATACTTTCGAGCGAATAATTTATGAGGATTCTCTTTCTTCATGCTTAGGGTTTCCTTTATCGACTTTAGAAATTGTTTTCTTGGTAGACCACAAAATTTCTATCTCCCAAGTTAACTCGAGCGCTTAGAAGGTGCTTAGGGGTTGTTAGATTTTGGCCAAGCTTAACGGTTTTGAGTTAACGATTATGGAATTCCAAGCTTTATACAAGGTCATGTCCAAGGCCAAAATTTCAGACATCATTAATTGTTAAGTTGAGGGTAAAAGGTCATTGAATTACCTAAAACTCTTAAGGTAGACAAAAAAATTGGAAAGAGGGATTCTTTATTATTAGTCACCAATCTTTGATTTTTACAACTCGGCCGTGGAATGCCCACCCAAAAGTGCATTTAAAAAACAGTCTCTGACCCCTTATAGAGGCATAGGAAAAAAGACTGAATCTCATCTGAACTACTATGGTTATATATAGGGTCGTCATTCATGATTTTGAAGGGCAGATAAACCCATTAGAGGTTGTAGATCTCATTCACCTTTAGTATAATGGTGAAATCAGGGATCTTGAAGGAAATATTCTTAATTCCGACCCTGGTAAGCATAACTCTTTATACTCTTCTCACTTTCTTTGAATTTTAACTTCTTATTGTTTTTATGCAGCAATGAGAAGGGTCATGAACGAAGCTTTTAAGAAAAAGAGTCAAGAAGTACAATCTAAACCACCCAGCTCCCTAACTACTTCTCAACCCTTTTTATGCATATCTGATGATCATAGCAACTTAAAGACAAAAAAGGGACTATCTCACCCTTCTGTCGAAAGCAAGAAGAGAAAAGTTTCTAAGGATAAGGGGATTGCTACCTCTTCTCCGACCTCAAAACAACCATCAAATGAAGTGGAGCTTTCAACTAGAAAGGGGGCTTAACCGAGCAATCCATATAAGGAACCTCTTTGTTTCGATAAGGTTATTTTACAGAGATTTGGTCTAAAAGCCAACTTTAATGATGGAAAGATGGCTTCTATTTGAAACTCATTGTTGCTGCCAAAAGAATTTGAATTCATGAGCGATTTGTTGGATTCCCGAAGCATATACCTGGCATCTCACCATTCTCAAATGGTATTGAGCTGCTTTTAGTTTTCTCTTTATTACTCATTTATGTCCTTTTCTAATTATTTCTTTCCTTATAGGCAAATGGATTTATGAGCCATACGTTATTGCTATTCCTTGTTGAAAAGGGAATCAAGAGAATGAGGAAGCTTTGCAAAATAAGGTTGATTATTTTGAGCAACAGTTAGAGTTCCATAAAAATCAACTCATGAAAGCTGTGTCCCTTTCTGAACTGCTGGAGAAGAGAAAGATAACGTTGACGGGAAATTAGAGGAGAAAATAAAGGAAGCACAAACCTATAAAGATGAGCTTGAGCAGCGAAGGTCTGAGGTAGACAAGTCAAATTTAGAACTTAAGACCACAATTGACGATGTTGCTGATGGGGGGAATTTGTACCAAGGTAAAGTTTTTGCTACTGCTTCACAAAAGTAGGGAGAGAATGAGGTTCAATTCTTAAATGCTATCATCCCCTTTGATGAAGAAGATGATCCCAATGCCAATCCCTCTATCCTCCAAGATGCACATTCAGAATCTGATGATATTGCACCTCCACTGAATGCTAGGACCCTTAAGATGTCGATCCTGAAGATGCAAATCCTTAATTTAATTTTTTATTGTAATTCTTTGATAGGAAAAATTTTTTATTATAATCCTTTGATAGGACAAATTTTTGTAAGCTTAGGCCGTTAGTGAAAATTTTCATTTCTTTTCCGAACTTGTTGATGATCTTCTCATTTTAGGAGTGTTCATTTCTATTTGCATGGCTATTAATTTTTTGGTTTTATGTTCAATTCCTCAAAATATTGAGGTTATAGTTGATCCGACCTTATATATGTGTACTAAATGTGGTTCGTTCGATCTTTCTTACATAGTTCAATTTCATTAATTTTAACCTTCCCTTAATGGCAAAGTTAGCATTTTTATCTTTCCTTCTACGATGAGGTTTCCTAATTAATTTAATTGTCTTTCCTTCTATGATGAGGTTTCTTGATTAATTTAATCATCCATTTAGGGTAGAGTTTATTTTTCTGACCTTCCTTTAAAGGTGAGGTGGTTTTGGAAAATTAAAGTTTTTATTCTTTTCCGACCTCCAATTTAGGTGAGGCTCTTTTATTAATCTACTTTAAGGTTTTATTAATTTTCAACCCTTCATTTAGGTGAGGCCACTTCATTATTCTAAACCTTTTTTTTTAAGTTGAGGTTATTCCCTTCTGACCTTCCTTTTAGGTGAGGTAAATTTTTTATGACCCTCCTTTTAGGTAAGGTCAATTTGTTCTGGCCTCCTTTTAGGTGAGGTCATTATTTTTATTTTCCATCCTCCCATGAAGGTAAGGATGTTTTCATGATAAATCTGACCTTCCTTTTAGGTAATGTCATTATTTTTATGTAAGCCCTCCTCTAAAGTCAGGTAATATTGTTAGTTTCTTAACCTTCCTTTTAGGTGAGGTATTTATTCTTTTATTCTTTTGTTATGAATCCTTCTTATAGGTTGGGTATTATTGCCGATTTATTATTGTAGTATTTTTAAAAGCCCTCTTTATAGGTGGGGCATGATTGTTGTTTCACAGCAAGTCCCAACATGTGTATTGAATGTCAAAGTGTGTGATGTGGTTTCTTTGGAATGTTCTTGGAACTGGCCTACCTTTTTGTCATATTTACCTTCATATATTATTGATATTATTATTGAAAATTAGAGTTTGTAGGCTAAGAAATTGAAGAAGAATCGAAAAGATTAAAGAAGAAGATAAGAAAGAGAAAGAAGAGAGAATGAGAGCTATTATTTCTCTAGAAATAGTTACAAAAATACATGTGAATTTCATAATTATACTGAAGCTTTAAATTCTATACTAACATATTAACAACACTAACCACTTGTAACTAACTCATCTTAATATGGCTTAACATCTCCCCTCAACTTGATGATGGTGTTCATCATCAAGTTGCTGCAAACAATAGCTATAGATCCTCCATAATAAAAACAACGGCAACAACTACAAATGAACCAGCCTTTAATGTCCTAACAAAATAACAACAAGTCTTCATAAAACAATCTTTACATGGATTTATAAAGCTACTATGTTGCTTATCATGTCCCATTAATTCAATTGTTGAAAATTCAATATCTTTTTTTCATAACACACCATCTCACCAATAGGAGTCTTAGGCAGTTGATGATCTTCCATTAATTCAAGTACAAAGGTCTGAGCAGCATTGTCAATTGTGGCATAAGGCTCCTTTGAATCATCCTTTGAAGGCCAACCAGTCTCAGTGACAAGAGCCACAACATCAATAATATTCAAATCCATCATTGAAAAATAAGAAGCATCAAGCACATTAGTATAATGCAGCAAAGTATTAGGATCAACTATTTCTTTAGATGGTGTCTAGGGCTTAAACAAATAATTATCAAGAGGCACCACTCCTTTATTTTGCATAAACACACAATAAGGATGAAGATTCATCATGGATGGAGACTTGGTTTTCGACAAAAATTAGTGTAAATGAAGCATTACAAAGCTCCAACTCTTATTAAAGAAAGACTGAGAAAGGGGAAATGGGTCTAGAATTATAGAAGTTGCATAAGGAGTTTAAATCTGAATCTGGGTATGCAAATTTGCAGCAACTAAAGCATTATAAAGTGATTCTACAGCTGGTATAAAGAAAGGAGCTGAAGAAGATACAATTGTTAACACTTCATCACTGATAGTAATTGTTGGAAACAAAGCCACAGTTGTAACAACATATTTTGAGTCTAAAGTTTCATTCTCCTCCTTTTCATCATAGCATACCATCTCACCACTAATTAATTCTTCATTCCCAAGTTCTTCCAATTCATTCTCCTTTTCTTCATAATATACCACCTCACCGTTTGATTCATCGCCTTCATCCTTTTTCTTAAAATTTGAAAACCAAGATTCTAATTTCTTATTCTCCTTATTTGGAAATGCAACAATAGCTCCATTCTCATTAATTGAACATCTATTTTGTTGAAGTAACTTGCAAACCTATGGAAAAGAAATTTGCAAATCATAAAATTGTTGTTGCAAGCTAGAAACGCTAAAGAATTAAGATGGTTATGAATTACCAAAAATTTGTTATTGTAAATCAGAAAAAAATGTAGTAGCAATCCAGAATCAAAGCAATGATACAGATATAATCTTTGATTTAGAAAACCAATCAAGTTAAAACACTGATCAGCTGTATGATTCTTTTCTTCCACAATATTGACACTTTACCTTTCTTTTATTTGGAAAACCAATCAAGTTAAAACACTGATCCGATGTATGATTTTTTCTTTCATAATATTGACACTCTACCTTTCTTTTATTTGGAAAACCAATCAAATCATAACATTTATTTGATGTATGATTTTTCCTACCACAATATTGACATTCTACACATCTACCTCCCAAATTCATGAACTCAGAACTAAGACTATTATTAAAGAGTTGAGGATAAAATTGATGATGTATTTGTATACTTGTAAATGTTTCTTGATTAGATATTGAGTAACCAAAGATTATACTACAAAACCACAAATCTCATTCTAAACCTTATCAAATTTCAATTGAATCTTCACCAATTATGAAACAAATCACAATTTCACAACCAAATATTAATGAGAACAAGGTTACTATCACCAAACACAATTCAACAAAATGAAACACTAGACTTCATAAAACTAGAACTTCAACAAATTTCAATTACTTTAACCAATAACCCCTAATTATCGACCCAATTAATAATTACATCCAATAAAAGAAAAATGAAGAAGAAACAAAACAGAAATATAATCAAAATGTGAAAGAAAATTAGCTCCATAATGAAAAATAAGAAATATGAGTCTTCTTGAAATTGCTCATCTCAAAATAATACCAAACCTCTATCAAGAACATGGAAAAGAGAGGCTCTGATACTATGAAAATTAGAGTTTGTAGACTAAGAAATTGAAGAAGAATCGAAAAGATTGAAGAAGAAGATAAGAAAGAGAAAGAAGAGAGAATGAGAGCTATTATTTCTCTATAAATAGTTACAAAAATACATGTGAATTTCATATTTATACTGAAGCTTTAAATTCTATACTAACATATTAACAATTCTAACCACTTGTAACTAACTCATCTTAATATGGCTTAACAACCAATAACCCACCTTCGATTGGAAAGGGAGAGGATGAGATGTTTTGAAGACCTTCATATAATAGAAACTTTATTGTGAATCAACTTATGAGCTTAATGAAGGGAGGAATCAGGGTGTTATCAGTAATCAATGAAAGTGTGTTTGGAGTTGGAAAGGCCCTAAGCGAAACTATTGTTGTCTTTGGCTTTGTATACTCAATAGACTTCTCATTAATGAATAATGTCATAGAAGACATCTTACAACAAAACTGGGCTACTCGAGATGTGGTTCTCAAGTTGAATCTATCCTAAATGTTCTTCGTGATTGCCAGGAATCTTAAGGAGTTTGGTTTTACTTTCTGCCATCTTTAGAAATTCATGAACTTTTTAATTTGTCTATCTATGATTGGCTTCTTCTAATTTAAAAAGTCATAAAGATAATAATGGTGGTATAGACTAGCCTTTGTTATTTGGGACTGCTTGTTGAATAATTTGAAAGCTGAGAGATGGTGATACATTTTTATCGTGCTCAACAACATTCCACATTTGATTCTTGCAAAAGCTTAAAATTATGAATCATGGGTAAGAGACACCTCTTTGATCAACTGTATGGCTAGCCATAAAGTTCAGGTGAGTTGGTTGAAACCTCTTAATGGGTAGGTGAAACTAAATACTGATGGAGCTTTTTGAAGTTCTTGTGGTGTGGCTACTGCTGGTGGGGTGATCCATGATTCATGGGGATGTTTAAACTGTGGCTTCATGGCGAAATTGCGGAGCTGCAGTGCGTAGATGGCTAAACTATAGGGAATTTATGATTGAATAAAGCTTGCTTAGGACCAAGGGTATCACCAAGTCATATTAAAATGTGATAATAGCAACTTGATCTCCATAATCAACAATCAACATGCTCATTATAGGCGTTTTGGCAATCTTATCCATGCTATGGAGGAGTTGCTGAACAGAAGCTAAAGAGTTGAAGCCAAACATGTCATGTGAGAATCAAATTCTAAAGCTGATAAGATGGTGAACTTTTCCTTCAATTGTGATACAAGCTTTCATATATGCATTGTTGCACCTGAAGCTCTTCTGGAAGTTCTAAATCAAGATTCGTGAGGCGTTGCTCATCCTCGTGTCTATTAAGTTTAATTCCTTATTCTACGCCTTTGCCTTCTCCTTTATTTAAAAAAAAAAAACAAAAGCAAATGGACTCAATTTCATCAATTAAGAATACAATAATTGTATCTCAAATAATATAAGGTTGCTTTTGGATGCAATATTTAGATTTTAAATTTTACATGGATATAAAATTTATAAAATTATAAATATATTATTTGGTAAGTATGAAAAAGTATTTGTAAAACCTTTTGAACTTCTATAATATATATTGCTTATTTTGTATTTTGGATAATTTAATACAAAATTAATTTGTTTATATAGGATTACTGATGAAGTTAAGTATTTGAAATAATAAGATAAAAATGATTATTTGAAACTTTAAATTTATAGTGTAATTGATTTGATGAGAGATTTTATATAAATCAAATCCATCTACTTTTTATGGTAAAAAAAACTTGATTTGAATAAAATCTAAATCTCTCAAAATCATAGCATCCAAACATATATTTAATATCTATAAACATTTTTTTAGTAGAAAAGTACATGATGTTAATTATACTTTCTATTGTATGCAAATGCATGCATAACAAATTTTTTATAATTTAATTCTTTTAATTAAAATTAAATTTGTAAAATTCTTTATGAATTACTTTAACATATTTCAATTAAATTCTTATCTTAAATTTCTCCATTGATTTGTTAAGAAAAAAAATTACAAATGGTTAATACCATAAACCAAATAGCTTTGCACACAAAGCTATGCATTTTCTATAAACATAAAAGTGATATAAATTAAACATGTATAAAAATGAATTGATTTATTCAATATATAAATAAAAAAAAATTTATAAAGAAGTTTTAAACTAATGGAATAAAAATATTTGCAAAATTTTCAAACGTACATATTCATGTCATCATTTTTTTTTTGTAATTTTTCTTCTTT